>JARFJB010000091.1:2517500-2542500 GCA_036346205.1 Vesta saturnalis | reverse complement strand
TAACATGACCTTTATTTTTGATAACTGCTTTGATACGGTTAGACATGCTATTTATTAGTTCTTGACACTCATAAGGGGTAAAATTATTCCAAATTTCCTGCAGGCTTTGCTTGAGTATTGATACAGTCCGGGTCGAATTATACCGTAACAGCTTTTTCATAACGTGCCACAATGTCTCAATAGACGCAAGGTCAGGGCTACTAGACACCCATTCTAACAGTGGAATTTCATTTTACGAAAGCCATTTCATAGATTTTTTGGATGTGTGGCATGCAGCGCCATCTTGTTGAAATGTAAATCATATCCCCGGTTCCTGCTGATTTCCAAAGTGGGCAATAAGGACTGTTCAAGAATATTTAAATATTTTTCTATGTTTAAAATGCCGGCGATAAAGCGCAATTTTCCGACTCCTCTGGCCGACATTGAACCCCAGACCATTACAGAAGTTGGAAACTTTACTTTTCCCTTTAAACAGTCCGGATGATATGCTTCATGTTTTTTACGAATAACCCTGCTACGGCTATCACCCACACAAGCCTCAAATCTCGACTCGTCACTCTAATGTACTCTATTACACTGTTGAATAGTCCTATTTTGATGCTCTTTTGCCCCTCCTAATCTGTCTTTTTGTTTTGAGGTCAGCAGTGGTTTTTCTTAAGGCTGAATTAAAAGAAAAACATGTAATTAAAAATTATTACTAATTTTATTAAATACATAAATAAAAAGTTTACCTCGAGTAGGATTTGAACCTACGATCTGTACTTTGCTAGAGTACCGCGCTAACCAACTGCGCCATCAAGGTTCAAGCCCCAATCGATGTAAATATTGTAACTGACCTTGTAAGTACCGAATCCGAGTTTTTGGTTTCAGAATGACAAATAGACCGGCATACACGTCTTACAACAGCCTCACTCTACACTGTAGAGTCTACAGCATATTCAATTCTCCGTAATTTGCACGCCTATTGTTTCTCACAATCCTTGCAAAAGCTCTTCTATCCGCGTCTGTTAGTTTAGATTTTTTCACATATCGGGGCTTTTGAACAACTGAACCGCTTGATGAGTATAATTTGATAATATTTCGAACACTGTATCTAGATAAACTAAGCAATAAACCAATTTCGCCGCTTGATTTTCCCGATTTGTATAAATTTACTATAATTGATCGAACTTTTTCATCAATTGCTTTTCCTTTGTCCATTTTTGTAAAAAATTAAAGTAATAAATGGCTTTTTTACGTTTGGCACACTAGCTAATGTCATTTCAATCGATAACAACTGTTTCCATAACAACAGTAGTGCCTACTTGATCCTTGTCCATCAAATTTATAATAATAAAGTAATATACATGAAAATTGTTATTTTCTATATTGTTATATTTTTTTGACATTTCATGGTTTTATTAATTAAAATATCAATCATATTATCCTGAATAAAATATAGTTTGTCAAAATTATAAGGTAAAATCCATAATTCGTAAATTTGAATGAAATGTATCACGAAATCTCAGGAATCCTTAAGTGGGTCAACTGAAGGTGGACGGGGCTCGTATTGATAATTACTTAATTTCTAATGATTGGTGGATAAAATTTGATTAATTCATTAACATTACGCTCAGAATTAAATATGTGTCTCAGATATGTACCTATTGGTAATCATATATTTCATTGATGTGTGCATGTGTGTGTGGGTGTGTGTGTGTGTGTGTATGTGTGTGTGCGTGTGCGTGCGGGTGCGTGTTTGTGTATGTATCCGCGCGCGCGTGTTTGTATGTGTGTACATTTTTCAGAGAAAACCGTATGCAGGTACTTTTATATGCTACGAATCCCACATTATCTTTTTTTATTGATAGAAAAGGTAAAATGTTTAGGAATGGTATTAGACCCAGCACTTATATGGAAATATCATATGGAAGAATTACAAATTAAAACACGAAGATACTTTTACGTTTTGAAATGCTTAGCTTACACTAAATAGGGCACAAATAGAGAAGCTTTAATACGTTTATATAAAACAATAAACATTAATCCTCTTCAGGATAGATTATGGGTGCATAATTTACAGATCGGCGTGTAAAACTCAATTAAATAAATTAGATGTTGTAAATCTTTCAATAAATTACGCTGTAGTAGCGTTTCCAATTATCCCAACCAGTAACATCTACGTTGAATCAGGAGTACTGTCTGTAATGTTAAAGAGAAAGTGGTAATTATTAAAGTACACATTCAAAATACGATCGAATGAGACTCATTTTAATCACCAGCTGCTGCAACAGGGGCCAAAGCACACAACACTTATATACTCAGCTATACCAAACGTTTGTAAATTATCAAAAACATACAGTGTATTAGGAAACATCTCCCAAGTTAGTCTAAAAATTAACAATTTGTGGTGGAAGACATGTGGAATAGAGAAAATCGTGATCTAAAACAACATGTTCCATTGGTAAATGCCCTTAAGCATATACATTAATGTCACGAAAAGAGGGAATCATATTAACTCGTCTCAGAATAGGACATACCAAATTATCTAAATCTCATAAGTACAATTCGTGTTTATGTCCCATTAATTGAGTAGTAGAGGATTGGGCTGTAAAACATAAAAAAGTGTAATCAATGGAAATAACCTCGCTGTTGACGCCATCTCAGAAAAAAATAATAATACTTAGATATTTAACGATTATTACACTCTGCTGTTACAGTAGCAATGATATTAATCCATTGGTGCTTTCCACGCAAGCTAAACATCTTTTACAAAGATTCTTCAAACTGTATTATTGTAAATTATTTACGATATCCTTAATTTTATTTATTTCCTGTTCTAATACTTGAAGGGCGTTTCCCTGCCCCTCGTAGGGCAGGGAAGCGCCAATATGAAGATATCCTTTACTTATTGCGTCACCGTCTTTTTGAGGGTCTGCAAGCTGTGTTAAACGGTTTCCATCCGAATTAAGTCTTATTGATTGATAATATCGTATTGTAATGGCGCCTTGGGCTTCAGTGGGATTAGCAAGATTGCTTAACCTCTTATTTTGAACTGAGCGTTTCCAACCAGTCTGATTTGGGGTTGGTTTCTTGAATTGATGTTGGACATGTGAACGTCCAAATTTGTTGAGGGCCATTTTAGTTCTAACCAGATAATACTGAAGCGTCCCTGTTTAAGTTGTTTAGAAAAAGTGGTAAGTACTGCAATGTTTCCACCTTCATATAGTTCTTATACAATTGAGATTATCTCATTTGCACTTGTGTTCCTCCAAATTTTTCCGCCCACAACCCTTCTGCATCACGTAATAGGTAATGTACATCGTTCCAGTATTTACAGTCCATTGGTTTGGTCTTTAAAACGTAGCTCCAGCTCCTTAATAGCAGGTGATGATGTTGAAGATAGTAGAGACTTGATGATTTGGGTATATTTTTTCTGAAACTTCTTCGTATTTGCCCATTGACATCATAAACGCGGCTTGCAACATTGGTAGCGTCTAAAATCCAAATCGGGGTCGTTCATAATAAGGAAATCGTATAAACTTGTAATAGTTTCGTAAGTTGTACCTTTGATGATTATTGATCATTTTCTTTAATAGTAATGGGAATATTACCCGTTGTCCATTTATCTGTATCGGCATCATAGTGAACGCCGTAAGTGTGATCAATAGCACCTTCAGTATGTCTCATAAGCCGTTCTAAGTATATGTGTGGTAATTCAGAGTACTGACAGATAAATTCTTTTGAGACGGACTAATTACGCATCAAAGAATTAACTGTGGTAGTTTAAGGTTCCTCTTTTTTATCCTCGTTATTAACCTCTCCAACGACAGATTTCTTTGAAAATATGGAAGTTGACCTAATAGACTAGTAGTAGTCCTTCTTAATTCTCCTAATGAGGTATTCTTTGAAGAAATGAAAACTGGGTGTTGTAGTGTGCTTTCTTGCAAATACGAGCAGGGGTGGTTATGTGACTTTAATGTCTTTGGTTTCCTTTTTTTTTCGGAGTTTGCAATTTCTTATGTGTGTGAATTTTGTTTGTTCTGGTCAACATGTGGAATACATATCTCCAAACAGGTTCACGCATATTGTGGGACCTATATGATCCTCGTACATATGTTTCAGGTGTAACTAAATTGATATCACATTTTAGTTGTTTAAGACTGTTACTGTAGGGTTGACTCAAATGGAAGCTATCGATGTTATTATGTCTATACATAGAAAAATATGCTCTTATGCTATTTTGGTTTTCATTAGCGATATCATTGAAAAGAAAAAGTGAGTTTAGCTTGGCAGAATTTGGTTCTATCACATTCTGATTATTGCTGACATGTCCCTCATTGGAAGAAAGATTTCCTGTAGAAGCTTGTACCTGTTCTGATTCTTGGAATATACGTATACCTGATTAAATTTCAATCAATTCTTTCCGTAGGCATACGAATGATTGTGTTTTTTTGCCGCAATTGCAGAGCATATCATGATTTTAAGGTGAGAGGTTTTGTTCTTGCCCAACTACCTTCATTGCCGTCGAAAGAAATAAAACAAAACAATTTATTATTACAGATCGATCTTTATTTATCCGTTCTCCGGTGATTGGATTGTACTGCATCACGAAGAATAAAACCATAGACGATGATTCCGACATCGAAAGGCGCTAGAGGTTCCATTTACAATTTAATGGGCACCAGTCAGTTTTTCAATGATTCATTTTGCTTCGAACAGCTTTTACAAATACTGGGCATGATTTTAACGCAGCTCTATCGGCTTCTCTTCTCTCTCTCTCTCTCTCTCTCTCTCTCTCTCTCTCTCTCCTCTCTCTCTCATCGCCCCTCGTACCAGCTTCGTGTTACGACACGTATGAGCGGTTTATTCTTAGTCCATGAGTCGTAGAGATGTACGTCTTTATAGACAACACAGCAAGACAATAGACATCTAAAAGCTCTCTCAGTAAACTTCCATACAATTACTTCAAGATGCATGGGTAAGGCGTTCAGAGTACTTGCTGTCCCGCCGCACTTCGAACTTCTTCTGGTCCGAGTTGTCTTGCAAGTTGGTTTTGTCGAAATTAGACATTCCTTCGCGAGGAAGCTTAAACTGTAGGAAGTAATCGAGGGGTCCGTAGAATGGCGCTTTCCGCAGTTTTGCTGACATATGATCTTTAACTTATATCCTTGATGCGTGCCTTCTTAAAAAGACAATCGGGGCGTTACCGTGCAAAAAATCCGACTGTAATTTCAAACCATGTCAACAAATTCATAACTGAGGCGCCGGATATCATATATGCCGGTACAAAGGTAACTGCTACCAAACCTTCAAGACATTGAGGGTCTGGGAAACTTCACAAGGCTTGGACATTTTGAAACAATATCTACGTTTTCGTTGTCTGAATGTTAATACTAATCAGTTTTTTTAAATTATTAAAATGGTCGTTGTAGAAAATAAATCATAGGCATTAATAAGTTTGGAATGATGCCAGAACAACTAAATCCTGAACTTTATACGGGACACTGTTTAAGGCGTTCATTATACTAGACTAACAACAATATCAATAAGAATTTTTGAAGTCCGACAGTCGATAAACTCACCACAGTGACGTCATTAACATGATAAAGTACTAGGTTCATGACGGCCGGGGCCGTTATCTTAAATTCTAACCTACACGTAAACCTAATCTAAATACACCTAACGCTAACCTAGACGAAATGTACCCTATAACTAACTATGCACACCTTCAATCATGCTGCTCGTGTTGAACGTGGACGTCACAAGGACAAACACTAATACATAAATACTATTCAAAACAAAAGAATTCACTCAACAAACAAAAAGCTCCAAATCACAGGCTCAAATACTCAAATGCTAAATGTCTCCTCACTAAAAATAGCATACGCCTCAACATACGCTAATCTCACAAAGTCCAATCAATAATTTGTCAACAATCAGTAATCTAAACTTCAAATTCAGGCAGTCAAAATCTGTTACAGTACAATCACAGCCCACACATTGGGCACCAATAATTGTTACACGTCCAAACCGCACTAGGCGTCGTGCACGCTTACCGGAGGAAGCGGGTTACCAAGCCAGTTATGGTGGAAATAAGGAGAAAAATGATTGAAAGGTAATTTCAAATACCTTACACTTACCATAAATCTACAACTCACAAAGTCACAATGCTTTTTTAAGAAAATTTTAGTTTGGTTTAGTTTACATAGATTTTTTATAAAATTGTTTAATGTAATGCGAAGTAAATGTAAAAATTAAATAAATATGATCGTAAATACTGAAGCTGTATTATCGATATTTTATAGACGCGGGTGGCTTTGGAATTTTGTTTACGTTAACATGTATTTATGTTTATGAATCTCTATCTGACAAAGAAGTTTTAACTGTTATTCTAGATTCAAAGATAATTGTTTTGTTTTTACATTGTTGCCTGTTTTCGTTATGAACCTATAAAAAAGAGGTTGAATATTTATCATAAAAAAATTGAAATTAAAATTATTTCATATCTTTTAATTTAAGTAAGCACCTAAAATCTGTTTACCCAACAGAAATAGTTAAGCTCCTCCCACTAAATTTTGATCAAAGTAAGCAGCGACTAGTTTTACACCAACAAAATTATTAAAACCGGGAAATTTAAAAACCACAAATTGAAATGTCACTTTGTCAAGACTAAATTTTAAAAAGCGTCATGTTTTTAGTATTGGCACTTTAATACACAGCAGAAATTTAAAACTATTTATTACTTGTAAAAATACGACATAAGAACATATTAAAGAAGGCACAAGAGACTGCAAATCATTACAGTAAAGCAAAGTTTGGAAATTACAGGTGCACTTGGGTATAAATAAAGATTCATCACATACTAATTTTTTTAATTGTTCTTAATTATATAAAATTAAGTAACACAAACATAGTTTAAAAATATTTGAAGTTTTGGATTAGATCAAAATAGGGCGTCCTTTTATAGGGACCATAGGGTTATATACTACGTTTAGAATAGTATACGGTTGCTAAATACACCTTACTTTATTCTAAAAAACAGAGAACATACAACAGTTAAACTGCATGATATTGAATAAAACAGAATTAGAGACGTATGTTCTGTTAGGTAGGCCAACTACAACAGTTGAAAGCAAGTAATTACATGTGTTCCGGGTTTTAAAAATGCGACCAATAACAATGTTGCATTTAAATATTGGGTGAATTTTTGGGGAGACGCTTAAATATTTCTGTTCAGTAAACGGAGTATAGATGTCTATTAACCTCTGTCTGTAATTAAGTTTTAAACCTTTGTTTGACATAAATTATTGTTTTTGTATTTACAATGTTGCATAATTACCCTTAAAAATGTCATTAAAGTTATTTCATTTCTTTTAATTTTCATTTTGTAGGTTGGAAGGTCGTGTGGTGTTCCACACCAGATGTTTTCCATTGAAAACAACCAATATTGAATTATATTGACCAGCGGGGTCCGGTCGCTTGCCAGTCTTAATGGATTAAAAGCCACGCGGATTCAATCCGTCTCCCGACTGTAGAGTCGGGTGGTGCTTTGCGGTCGGAGTCGTCTCACGTACTAAAAATATTATGCTCATACAGCTTTTAAAGATTGAAGGCGATACTAATTGTAGTTCATATTTAAACCAAATATGTTTGTGAATATGAAAATTATAGACCATTTCACAAATATGTTGGAAGCTTATATTTTGATGCTTACAGTAGAAGATCTGTATATTTAAAGCAAACATAAACAGTTAAATTTTGCTTGCAAGGATTTATTTTTAGCTTAATAACAAAATTATCTACAGTGGTAATTCATTTGGTTAATATCATCCAGTTTCAAGACCATTTTCTGTGCTAAATGCCAAATTTTAGTATATTTACAATTCATTATTTAAGCAGCAGGTTTTTCCTCTAAGGTTGCTGTTGCCGCCGTTGTCTGCGATACAGTATCGTCTTTTTCTCCTGTACAAACCAAAGATGGGAATTTCTTTTGCAAGGCTTGTCTATATTTTGGATGGCTGAAAATCATTTATAAATATATTTATTTATTTGCATAATATATAAGTGTAACTAACCTGATACCATACACTATTGGATTATACACAGCGTTAGCTTTTGCAAAAAGCGAAGACCATATCGTTGCTATTGGACTAATTTTTGCACCGTCAAAGATTCCTGTGTAATTAGTGACTAAATATGGAGTCCAAGCCATAAACCATAACGAAATGGTCATTAGTGCCACTTTGGCTAATTTACATTCAGCACTAGTTTGTGCTGCTTCAGAGGATCTCAGAGAAGCTACATTCATTTTTTTTGCTTGTTCTCTCATTGCTGCTTCATGAGCTGCGACAGCCTATGTATAAGAAAACTACTGTGATAAACAATTTCTTGCAAATATTTTTAAGAAACTTACCTGTACAATAAACCAATAAGAATAAATTATAGTAAATAAAGGTAAAAAGTACACAAACCAAGAATAGAGGAGAATGTAGCTTCTACTAAGCCACCCAGTAGTAAGATAATCTGTACCGCATACAGTCATATTTCCTTCAGGTACGTACCTTGGGAAAATAAACAAAAAAGTGTACTTTTGTTTAATAACTCTTATATATTGTTTAGTAGGGGTTTATTTCTTGTACCTGTTCCATCCGAACAGAGGTGCAATAGTCCATCCAACGGAAAATACCCATACAAGGAACAATCGTAATAAGGCCCCTTTACTGGTCAAAGGTTTAGCACTTAATCCTTTTACGATAACATTATAACGATCTAACGCTATCATTGTCATTGTCCAAATAGATGTACAACCAAATAGGGACCCTAACATACCATATACTTGGCAGAAAAAGGGTCCTATAACATCAATTTACCAACGTTAGTTTACAATCTTCAAATTTCATGACAATAAAATTGATTACCCCAAATCCATGTTTCATAATAACAATTTATAACCATTGGTGGAGCCATTGTAAACATCATTAAAAAATCTGAAAACGCAAGGTTTACTACTAAAAGATTAGATGGACTTCTTAAAGATTTTGTAGTTGAAAATATGAAGACAACCATCCCATTTCCAATGACGGAGATGCAGCCTAAAACTCCTATTGCAAATCCTAATAAGGAGTGCCATAAAGGATTTAATGGTGGATATTGAAACCAATGTGTGTCTACTAAATGTAAGATATCTGGCAATACTGTGTCACCTACGGATATATTTCCTCCACCGTGTCCCCTTGACATTACACCTGCTTGATTTGCCCAAGCAGCAAAGCTGGGCTCGCCCAATACTGACATAACTTCAAAAAAACAAATTGCAATGAACACAAATTTTGTAGATATTTACTTACTTTATTTTTATTTATTGCCTTCTATACAAAGAAATGCGTTCATATAATCACCAAGAAAGGTGCTTTAAACTGCAACTCAATTGGTTCACTTATCATTTCTCTTATATAGTAACACGACGATAAACCTTGTCAATTATAATTTAATAATGTTAATCAATATCTTAAGAAAGTACACGCTAAGAAAGTATAGCAAGATTAAGGCAGAAGAAAATAGTAAGGTTTCTCTTGAAAATCCCATAATAGTTTTACGTCAAGGGCATGTTTTTAAAATTGGATTGCACTGCCTACATCAAATTATTATGAATTGTATTACAAAAATCTAAAGCACGTAACGAGCTATTTTGACCCTATTTAACTACTCTTTAACTAGCTTAAATGTTAATATACTATAAACTTAATTCTAACCAATTTTCTAAATACAAGCTTAATATTACAATGAATCCTGTTTTGCAATGTGTACCAATCAAAAAATTAAAGAAATTTCAAATTAGGCCACAGTGCATTTACGCAATTTTTTTCTTTCATGATTAAAGTAATATTTTTTCTAAATTAACTTCTAATCAAAGATTTTAATATAATGAACTGTTTTTATCCGCGACCCTGCCCTCTATTTTCAATCAGAAGTAATAATTTTAACCATTAACACTTTTGCTTTTGCTTAATGCCTTTCCCTGTTTTTTCGAAAAAAATGGTTTTAAAGCAAAAATAAACTACCCCGCCATCTATTTTTCAACAGAAGTAATAATTTTTACCATTAACATTTTTACCTTTTCTTTTTCTTTTGGAAAAACCAAGAAATATGTATCTGTCTATTTTATTTGCATCAATTTTTCAGACTTTTCATTGTTTTTTTGAAAAAAAATGGTTTTAGTGCAAAAAAATTATAACCTTAAGAGTGGTTTTAATTCCTTAGAAAGCGAGATATGGAAACTTTAACGGTTCAACGATTTAATGAACCTGACGTCCCTACATGTGAAATTAGAATTCAATCGATTTACATTTCTTTGAGTTATCAAAAACGAAACCACATATACTCGTTATCCTGCAGCTCCAGCTCCACGGAAACAGGGGTGTAGGCATTTATGCGATACATACCTATATTAAATCTAATTTTAACAAATTTAACTGTTCTAGGTAGTAAGGGAATCGCAGATGTGTTCTAGTTGTCATAGCACAAGAAACTGTTTGCTGGCTTGCTTGGCTAGGGATCCTAGCTTATATAGAACTATGTTGGGCACGTCTGGGGTAACCGGAAAGGAGGCTGCGATTGTAACAAGCAGGCTATAAGGTACGCCAATACTCACCGGTAACCATTGTACCTGCTATTTCAGGTACTTACGAAGCTAGTACGATCAGATTTCTACATAAACAGGAAATGGCGAGTTGGTACGTGAAATGATAGACGTATGTGTGGAATAGAGTGTAAAATTATGAATATAATGTGGTGGATTGAATGAAAGTGAAAGAGCGAAAATGCGTGTAAAAAGTGTGAATTGGTATACCCTCAGGTAATGTGGAGTTTCACCAAGATCGGCCATCATGTCTGGATGTGTGTGTGTGTGAGTGTGTGAGTGTGTGAGTGTGAGTGTGTGTGTGTGTGTGTGTGTGTGTGCGTGGTCGTGCGTCCAGCGCGTGCGTGCGTGCGTGCGTGTGGTGTTTGTGTTTGTGTGCGTGTGCGCGTGCGCGTGCGCGTGTGCGTGTGCGTGTGCGTGTGTGGGTGCGTGCGTGCGTGTGTAGTGCGTGTGTGTGCGCGTGCGTGCATGTGTATGTGCGTGTTTGTGTGCGTGTGTATGTGTGTGTGCGTCTGTATGTGCGCGTGCGTGCGCGTGTGCGTGTGCGTGTTCGTGTACATCGAGAATGGAGGACGATATTGAGTTGAATGAAAGAAAGTCATGCAAAAGTCTAATAATGATAATGCTGCAGGTCTGGATGCAATTACTGATGATAGAGTACGTACAATAACGCAGACTAAGATTTGGGATGTTCAAGGTGGCTTTATACCAAGGAGGGGACGCATAAACCAGATGGTTGCACTACAGCAGGAAAGTGTTTAAATGTGAAGACAAAGCTGTAGTGTGTGGTTGTAGACTTGGAGAAAGCCTTAACGAATGTCTAGGGTGAAGCTCTCGAACATTGTAATAAATCAGAACGGTATATGACGGTAGCCACAGCTGTGTGAAGGTGAGAGGGGAATTGTTTGAGTAATTCAAAATAGAGCAAAGAGTTAGACAAGGCTGCTTAATGTAGCCATGGCTGTTTAATTCATCCATTTATATGTGTTGGACAAGCATGTAATGATGTAAATGGTTTAATGGTTAGTAATGTATAGCTTCTGGTGTATGCGGATGATACCGTCTTACTAACGTGGACAAAACGGAGGTGGTAGTGTTTAATCGTGAATATAAAAAAAGGTGGATAGCGTGTTTGCTCTGCACGATAAGGTAGCAGCGTGTCCGGAAAGAAAGTGATTGGTAGTATATGTATCGTAACTTAAAATGAGATGAGAGAGACGACAGCTGTGAAGCAAGTGATATACAGCAGCGTGTATGTCCAGTCAGTACGTTATGGAAGCGAGACTTGGATATGTCAGGAAAAAAACAAGAAAATAAAATAAATGTTATGGCATGAGATTTCTGCGGAGCGTATTCGGTAAAATGAGAATGAATACGGCGGGGAATTAGTGCAAATAAATGAGTGTATTGTGGACAAGACGATTGTAGACTTGTACGAAAGAATAAATGAGGAACGACTTGTAAAGCAGGTATATGTAGGTAAACTTATGAGTAAAACTGGGCGTGGCAGACTTCGAGAGCTATGGCGAAATGTAATGGAATGCCTGATTAAAAAAAGAAAGATTAGGACAGTAAATAAACCTTTTTAATGTGGTGGTTCAAAATGATGAATATCTTGTATGGAACAACACACTACCTTCCAAAGTGGAAATTAAAAGTCATGAAACATTACAATTTTTAGGATAATTATTTTTACGTTCATAAGGAAAATAGGCAGCATTGTAAGAAACAACAATAATCTACGTCAGATGAACGTTTAAAACCTCATACAGCCCGATACTATGTATAAAAATATGAATCATACAATTTAAACACCATTACCTTCCAAGCTTAGTATACATATGTAGCTACAGAAGATTATGCAATCGATTTTTTCACTATAAATCGACTTCTTAGCCAGCATAGGGCGGAGAGGAACGCCCTGAACGGCATTTTTTGGGGGCGGCAAAATTTCACAATAAAATAACAAATTTCTTAACGGAGCCGGGGTTGAGCGTTCCCAGATCCAGGATATCAGAATGGTATTCATGAAAAAGTATTTACGTCGGGATTTAAATAAGTCTACACGATTAAAGGCTTTGCTCTTTTCGCAATGATCGGTCATGATATACTATATATATATATATATATATATATATATATATATATATACTATATATATATATATATATATATATATATATATATATATATATATACAGTGCGTTCAATATAATCGGACGCACTCAATAACTCTTTGTATTGCGTTTCACAAGAAAGTGTTTAAAAGTTTTTATTCATTTACAAATACTCTATTAAGTGTTTGGTTTAGATAATTTTTTAAGCTACATAATTTTATTTGTTTAAATCACACTGTATATATATTTTTGCATTTTTGCATTGCTTATTTTTTTCTCAATACATACGTATAAAATTCTTATAGGGTTTTATAAAAAAATTAGAGAAAATGCCATCAAAGTTTTTCAATTTTATTATACGATTAGAAGAATCAAACAAAACCGTAGGCAGCGTACGTCAACAAAATCGCATCGTAATTGTTTTTTCGTGTATTGCAATTGACAATCAGATAAAAGTTTAATTTGATTTCAATCGAAATAATTGTTTAAAATGAATAACAGTGAAAAAGTTGACCTGTTGTTAATTTTCGGTGAATGTAAACGTAACTCTCGACGAGCGGTAGAATTATACGCACAAAGATATCCCAATAGATACCATCCTTCCGAAAGTTACATACGAAAAATTGAACAATCGCTTAGAATGCGTGGAACATTACCAGGAGTAAATTATCAGAATTTATAACAACAAAGAAATGTTTTGACCGAAGATATTGAAGTACAAATATTGGGTTATTTTAGAGTAAATCCACGGTCATCTATTAGACATGCAGCGCAAGAAGTAGGTGTATCAGTTGGCTCAATTCACAGGACATTAAAAAAATTCAAAATGCTGCCGTATAAAGTCGATTTGGTTCAACACTTGCGGCCTCTGATCGGAGATTAACTTTGATTGCATGGATAGTGGAGCAATGTGATCACAATCCATTATTTTTAGATCATATTTTATGGACAGATGAATCTAAGTTTACAAATAATGGAGTTATTAATAAACAAAACAATCGTTATTGGTCTGACGAAAATCCTCATTGGTCAATGGAAACTAACCATCAAACCGTATGGGGTACTAATGTTTGGTGAAGTTTAATTGGTAACCAATTACTAGGGCCTTATTTCTATGATGGTAATCTAAACGCCAATAGGTATCTTGAATTTTTAGATAACGTGCTACCAACAATGTTCGATGAGTTTCTTCTGCTTCTGCGACAACAATTGGTATTTCCAGCAAGATGAAGCTCCAGCTCACAACGCGTTGATAATAAAAGAATATCTTAACCAAACGTTCAATGAACGATGGATAGGAACTAACGGCCCAGTAGAATGGCCTGCGAGATCACCGGATCTTACACCGTTAGACTTTTTCTTGTGGGGTCATTTAAAAACAGTGGTGTATGCCGATCCACCTTTAAATGTTATAGACTTAAGAATAAAATTACAGCTGCATGTGTTAATTTAACTACGCACCAAATCAAAAAAGCAACTAACCATGAACTCAGGCAACGATTAGAAGCATGTCTAGAACAGAATGGTGGCAACTTTAAACAATTTATTCGCTAATTATAACTGATTTTGTTTAATTTTTCTAACCATATAATAAAATTGAAAAACCATGGCATTTTCTCTAATTTTTTTTATAAAACCCTATAAGAATTTTATACGTATGTATTGAGAAAAAACAGGCAATGCAAAAATGTAAAAATATATATACAGTGTGATTTAAAAAATAAAATTATGTGCGCTTCCGGTCAAACCGGAAGCTTAAAAATTATCTAAACCAAGCACTTAATAAAGTATTTGTAAATGAATAAAAACTATTTAAACACTTTCTTGTGAAATGCAATACAAAAGAGTTATTGAGTGCGTCCGATTATATTGAACGCATATATATATATATATATATATATATATATATAACACGTGTCGTGTGCGTGTGCGTATGCGTGCGCGTGTTGGATGTGCGAGTGCGTGTGCATATGCCTTTGCGCGTCCGTGCGCGAGTGTATGTGTGTGTGTGTGTGGGTGTGTGTGTGGGTATGTGGTGTGTGGTGTGTGTGGCTGTGTGTGGTGTGTGTGTGAGTGTGTGAGTGTGATGGTGTAGTGTGAGTGTGTGAGTGTGTGATGTGTGATGTGTGAGTGTGTGTGTGTGTGTGTGTGTGTCGTGTGAGTGTGAGTGTGTGTGTGTTGGTGAGTGTGCAGTGTGCAGTGTGGTGTGTAGTGTGAGTGTGTGTGAGTGTAGTGAGTGTGTGAGTGTGGTGATGTGATGTGTGTAGTGTGTGAGTGTGTGAGTGTGTGTGTGAGTGTGAGTGTGTGAGTGTGAGTGTGTGAGTGTGTGAGTGTGTGAGTGTGTGTGTGGTGTGTGGTGTGTGTGTGTGTGTGTGTGTGTGTGTGTGTGTGTGTGTGTGTGTGTGTGTGTGTGTGTGTGTGTGTGTGTGTGTGTGTGTGTGTGTGTGTGAGTGTGTGAGTGGTGAGTGAGTGTGTGAGTGTGTGAGTGTGTGAGTGTGTGAGTGTGTGAGCGTGAGTGTTGAGTGTGTAGTGCGTAGTGCGTGAGTGTGTGAGTGTGTGAGTGTGTGAGTGTGTGTGTGTGTGTGTGTGTGTGTGTGTGTGTGTGTGTGTGTGTGTGTGTGTGGTGTGTGTGATGTGCAGTGTGCGAGTGTGATGTGAGTGTGTGAGTGTGTGAGTGTGTGAGTGTGAGTTGTGAGTGATGTGTGTGAGTGTGAGTATGTGAGTGTGTGTGAGTGTGTGATGTGTGTGAGTGTGTTGGTGTGTGACGTGTGATGAGTGTGGAGTGTTGGTGTGAGTGTGAGTGTGGAGTGTGATGTGGTGTGTGTGAGTGTGAAATGATTGTGAGTGTCGTAAGTGTGTGTGATTGTAAAGTGTGTGAGTATGTGAGTGATGTAAGTGTGAAGTGTTGTGATGTGTGTGTGTGTGTGTGAGTGTCGTAGTGTGGAGTGTGTGAGCGTGAGTGTGTGATGTGTGAGTGCGTAAGTGCGTGAGTGTGTGAGTGTGTGAGTGTGATGTAGTGTGTGTGTGTGTGTGTGTGTGAGGTGTGGTGTGCAGTGTGCAGGTGTGCAGTGTCAAGTGTGTGAGTGTGTGAGTGTGTGTGTGGTGTGTGGTGTGAGTGTGTGAGTGTGTGTGTGTAGTGTGTGTGTGTGAGTGTGTAGTGTGTGAGAGTGTAGTGATGTGTGAGTGTGTGAGTGTGTGAGTGTGTGAGTGTGTGAGTGTGTGAGTGTGTGAGTGTGTGATGTGTGAGTGTGTGGTGTGTGTGTGTGTGTTGTGTGTGTGTGTGTGTGTGGGTGAATGTCGAGTGTAAATGTGAGTGTGAGTGTGACTGTGAGTGTGATGTGAGTGTGAGTGTGGTGAGTGTGAGTGTGAGTGTGAGTGTGAGTGTGTGAGTGTGAGAGTGAGTGTAAGTGTGAGTGTGAGTGTGAGTGTGAGTGTGAGTGTGGGTGGGTGGGTGTGTGTGGTGTGTTTATGTTTGTGTGAGTGTGTGGTGGGAAGCTTAAAAATTATCTAAACCAAGCACTTAATAGAGTATTTGTAAATGAATAAAAACTGTTTAAACACTTTCTTGTGAAATGCAATACAAAAGTTAGTTGAGTGCGTCCGATTATATTGAACGCAGTATATATATATATATATATATATATATATATATATATATATATATTATATATATATAATTACTCGTGTCGTGTGCGTATGCTGCGGTGTTGGATGTGCGAGTGCGTGTGCGTATGCTTTGCGGTTCGTGCGCGTGTGTATGTGTGTGTGTGTGTGTGTGTGTGTGTGGTATGTGAGTGTGTGGGTGTGTGACTGTGTGTGTGTGAGTGTGTGAGTGTGTGAGTGTGAGTGTGTGAGTGTGTGGAGCGTGTAGTGTGCGAATATGCGAGTGTGTGAGTGTGCAGTGTGCGAGTGTGTGTGTGTGAGTGTGTGGTGTGTGTGGTGTGTGAGTGTGTGGTGTGTGAGTGTGTGAGTGTGTGATGTGTGTAGTGTGGTGTGTGTGTGTGTGAGTGGTAGTGGTGTGAGTGTGTGAGTGTGTGAGGTGTGAGTGTGTGGTGTGTGGGTGTGGGTGGTGGTGTGAGGTGTGAGTGGTGAGTGATGTGGAGTGTGTGAGTGTGTGAGTGTGTGAGTGTGTGAGATGTGGTGGAGTGAGTGTGTGTGTGTGTGAGTGTGGTGTGGTGTGTGGTGTGTGAGTGTGGGTGTGGAGTGTATGGAGTGTGAGTGTGTGATGTGTGAGTGTGTGAGGTGTGAGTTTGTGAGTGTGTGAGTGTGTGAGTGTGTGATTGTGTAGTGTGAGGTGTGTGTGTTGTGGTGTGTGTGTGGGGTGAATGTGAGGTGTAAATGGATGTAGTGTGAGTGAGTGTGTGTGAGTGTGAGTGATGTGAGTGTGAGTGAGTGTGAGTGTGGTGTGAGTGTGAGTGTAGTGTGAGTGGTGTGAGTGTGAGTGTGAGTGTGGGTGGGTGGGTGTGTGGGGTGTGTTTATGTTTGTGTGAGTGTGTGAGTGGGAAGCTTAAAAATTATCTAAACCAAGCACTTAATAGAGTATTTGTAAATGAATAAAAACTGTTTAAACACTTTCTTGTGAAATGCAATACAAAAGTTATTGAGTGCGTCCGATTATATTGAACGCCACAGTATATATATATATATATATATATATATATATATATATATATATATATATATATATATATATCGTGTCGTGTGCGTATGCGTGCGCGTGTTGGATGTGCGAGTGCGTGTGCGTATGCCTTTGCGCGTTCGTGCGCGTGTGTATGTGTGTGTGTGTGTGTGTGTGGGTTGTGGTATGTGATGTGGGTGTGTGACTGTGTGTGTGGATGTGTGAGTGTGGATGTGAGTGTGTGAGTGTGTGAGCGTGTAAGTGTGCGAATATGCGAGTGTGCAGTGTGCAGTGTGCAGTGTGTCAGTGTGTAGTGTGAGTGTGGTGTGTGGTGTGTGAGTGTGTGAGTGTGTGAGTGTGAGTGTGTGGGTGTGTGGTGTGTGTGTGTGTGTGTGTGTGAGTGTTGAGTGTGAGGTGTGATGGTGTGAGGGGGGTGAGTGGTTTGGGTGGGGGGGTGGGTGGGGTGGTGTTTGGGAAGGGGGTGGTGAGGGGGGGGGTGGTTTTGTGGGGATAAAATAACATATGAAAAAAAGTTAATTTAAAATTGTTATTTGGTGGTGGTGTTGGTGTGTGGTGTGTGTTTGTGTGGTGTGGTGGGTGGTGTGTGAGTGTGGTGATGCGTGTGGATGTGTGTGGTAGTGGTGAGTGTGTGAGTGTGTGTGGTGTGTGAGTGTGTGGTGTGTGAGTGTGTGTGTGTGGTGTGTGTGTGTGGTGTGTGAGTGTGTGAGTGTGAGTGTGGTGTGTGTGTGTGAGGTGTGTGTGTGTGTGAGTGTGAGTTGTGGTGTGAGTGTGTGAGTGTGTAGTGGTGTGTGGTGTGTGTGTGTGGTGTGTGGTGTGTGAGTTGTGAGTGTGGGTGTGAGTGTGTGAGTGTGTGAGTGTGTGAGGTGTGTGATTGTGTGAGTGTGTGAGTGTGTGTGAGTGTGTGATGTGTGAGTGTGTGAGTGTGTGTGTTTGAGTGTGTGTGTGTGGGTGAATGTGAGTGTAAATGTGAGTGTGAGTGTGATGTGAGTGTGAGTGTGAGTGTGAGTGTGAGTGTGAGTGTGAGTGTGAGTGTGTAGTGTGAGTGTGATGGTGAGTGTAAGTGTGAGTGTGAGTGTGAGTGTGGTGTGAGTGTGGGTGGGTGTGTGTGGTGTGTTTATGTTTGTGTGAGTGTGTGAGTGGGAAGCTTAAAAATTATCTAAACCAAGCACTTAATAGAGTGTGTGTAAATGAATAAAAACTGTTTAAACACTTTCTTGTGAAATGCAATACAAGAGTTATTGAGTGGTGATTATATTGATAGTCAGTATATATATATATATATATATATATATGATATATGTATGATGTGTGTGTGTGTGGTGAGTGCGTGGCGTGTTGGATGTGCGTTTATGTTGTGGTGTGGTATGCTGTTGGTGTGTCGGTGGGTGTGATGTGTGTGTGTGTGTGTGAGTGTGAGTGTGGTGTGTGGTGTGGGTGTGATGTGTGTGGTGTGGTGTGAGTGTGAGTGGTGTGAGGTGTAGTGTGGTGATGTGTGAGTGTGAGTGTGTGTGATGTGTGTGAGTGTGTGTGAGTGTGTAGTGTGTGTGAGTGTGTGAGTGTGTGTGGTGTGTGAGTGTGTGAGTGTGGAGTTGTGTGTGTGAGGTGTGTGAGTGTGGTGGAGTGTGTAGTGTGTGAGTGTGGTGTGTGTGAGTGATGTGAGTGTGGTGAGTGTGTGAGTGTGTGGTGTGTGGTGTGTGATGTGAGTGTGTGAGTGTGTTTGATGTGTGTGAGGTGTGTGAGTGTGTGAGTGATGTGATGTGTGAGTGTTGTGGTGTGTGTGTGAGTGTGTGAGTGTGTGAGTGTGTGGAGTGTGTAGGTGAGTGTGTGAGTGTGTGAGTGTGTGAGTGTGTGGTGTGTGTGTGTGGTGTGTGAGTGTGTGAGTGTGTGTGTGGTGTGGTGAGGTGTGTGAGGTGTGAGTGTGGTGTGAGTGTTGGTGTGTGAGTGTGTGAGTGTGTGAGTGTGTGAGTGTGTGGTGTGTGAGGTGTGAGTGTGTGATGTGGTGTGGGTGTGTGAGTGTGTGGTGTGTGAGTGTGAGTGGTGTGTGTGTGTGATGTGTGTGTGTGTGTGTGTGGTGTGTGTGTGAGGTGTAGTGTAGTGTGAGGTGTGTGAGTGTGAGGTGTGAGGTGTGAGTGTGAGTGTGAGTGTGAGTGTGAGTGTGGTGTGAGTGTGGGTGTGAGGTGTGAGTGTGAGTGTGTGGTGTGAGTGTGAGTGTGAGTGTGAGGTGTGAGTGTGTGATGTGTGTGAGTGTTGGTGTGAGTGTGGTGTGATGTGGTGTTGTGTGTGTGTGGTGTGTGGTGTGTGTGGGTGTGTGTGGGTGTGTTATGTGTTGTGTGTGTGTGTGATGTGTGTGTGTAGTGTGGTGTGTGTGTGTGTGTTGTATGTGTTGTTGTGTGTGTTTGTGTGTGTGTGTTGTGTGTTGTGTTGTGTGTGTGTGTGTGTGTGTGTTGTGTGTTGTGTGTGTGTGTGTGTGTATGTATGTAGTAGACTATATGAAATTAGTATCACTTTCCGTTATAAAATACTGCACAATATGATAAATTGTACTTATTTGTTATCGTTGATCGATTTTCACATTCCTTCTTACTTTTCACGTCACTGCAAAACATTGTTAACACCTAAAACAGATATGCTTTACAGGTCTCGTATTCTTAGCTGGATCCGCTATTTTAATAATTTGCCAAGTTCGATCGATATTAACTATAACTCGTTAAAATTATTAGTATTATGATTATTATTATTAATATTATTATTATTATTATTATTATTATTATTGTTATTATTATTATTATTACTATAATAATTATAAAATAGTATACAAATAAAATAATTTTCTTATTTTCAAAGTATTTGTATAATTGTGGATGAAAGACATAGAACGATGTTTTTGTTTTTAAATTCTTTAATATTTAATTGTTATAGTAGAAATAGCGTCAAATATGTTTTTTTTTTGTGTTAATAATTGATTTTTGTGTAACGTGTCAAATGTATAAATATGGGAACCGGCAAACAAGTCTCGAAGACTTCGTTGGACCCAAAAATTGTAGATATTTGGATAAATAAATCATTCATTCATTCATTCATTCATTCATTATTGATAATAATAGTAATAGTAATAATCATATTGTTAAGCTCTATTAGCCGCGTCCAATATTTTATCCAACAGAGTTGAATTTGGATAGTGAACGCATTTTTATAACGCGCATACCCCAAAAACCACAAAACACTAGCAATGTGCGCACATGTTCCTACAGTTCGTGCACCTGATTTGCACGTACAGCAGTAACCTATAATTAGACCCTCCACATTCTCATTGGCTTCTAGAATTTCAGTGGGGTTGTAAGTAATCGGTAATTGGTGTTTTTGTTGCATTGTGTCTAATTCTTATAAAACCAGGTTCATTATTAAGAAAATCTAGATGGAATTCTTCATCTCATTGCAACTTACCTTGAATGTAAGATGGGGCCAAGTTAACTTGGTATACCCCTACAGTGAGCTCTCGAAAATAATCCAAAGTGAGATGAGGGAAGTCACCTAAATCATGCTCATTTATTTGAATCCAACGAGTGTTCCGTCTACGAAGATTTTCT
Source organism: Vesta saturnalis (assembly GCA_036346205.1). NCBI lineage: Eukaryota > Metazoa > Arthropoda > Insecta > Coleoptera > Lampyridae > Vesta > Vesta saturnalis. The sequence continues at coordinate 2,521,536 of JARFJB010000091.1, read as the reverse complement.
ACTTCCACCCGGGCTTGTATAATATTAACCTGGCTTACTTTTCCCGGCTCTCAAGACCGAATACAATCGCCTTAATCAGGCGAGACGCAAAGAAACACGCCGAAGACTCTTGGACCAAAGCCACCTTTCAGTTAGATTATAGAAGTGGTAAACTCTTCTGGCAACAGTTCGATGGACTGACCAGAAGAAAAGTTAACCCTACATCCCACCTAACCGAACTTCAGGGCAACCTAATCTCCTCCGGCCAAGGAAAGGCCGATTCCACCACCTCCAATCCATTTTCCGATCCCCAGATGAACGGTTCAAGGCACTCCTTGAGGGTCTCCTTGAAGAGTTTCGCAACCTTAACCATCCTGAAATCCAACTCGATAACGGAATCTCTTTTATTCCCCACCACGCCCGACCAGGTTCCACACTTATTTCAAAAAACGAAACAATTCTGCCCCTGGTCATGACGGTCTAAATCGCAAAATCCTCCGTCATTTGCCCGACCCAGACCTCCTATTCCTCTTCAATGTATACAACCAATGCCTAATCTTATTCCATTTCCCACTGAGTGGAAATAAGCCTCCACTATCATGATACCGAAACACCACGCCGACCTAACCTCACCCTCCTCCTATAGACCAATCTCCCTCTTGAGTTGCCTCGGAAAATGCTTTTAGCAGATTCTAGCTTGGCGACTCAGGAACCATCTAGACTTCAACGACTTCCATCCTAATAGCCAGTTCGGCCTCCATCCCAACCGAACGTGTCGCGATCCCTCGTTGAAGCTGCTTACAGAGACAATCACAAACAATGCAATCTGGTTGTGTTTCTGGACATTAAGCAAGCATTCGACAGGGTCTGGCACGCCGGTGTCCTGCACAATATCCGAAACCTCAACATTCCCGACCGCTTCTCCAAACTCCTACTCTCGTACCTGACCAATCGGTCAGTTCGGGTAAAAGTAGGGAAAACCTTCTCCGATCCTTTTTATCCTACATCAGGCGTACCGCAAGGTTCTGTTTAGCCGCTATCCTTTGCATCAGGCATTCCCGAAAGTACACAGCCCGGAGTAGTCGTTGCGCAGTTTGCGAATGACACTGCCTTCTGGACGGTAAATCGGAACAGCGAAACGGCCTCTCGCCTCATATCTAAAACCATACGGAACTTTTCCAACTGGGCGAACCGGTGTAGTCTCCGTCAGTCCCTCCAAAACCCAAACAGTCCTCTTCCGACATCCTAACTACACAGAAGATAAGTTCCCAAAGCTTGCCTCCAGAAATGTTTCCCTTACCCTAAACCAAGAAAGACTCACACTCTAAGAAGAAGTCACCTACCTAGGAATCCTCTTCACTAGAAGCCTTAATTGGCTCCCCGATGTAAAAAGAACACTCAATAGGATTAGAAACCGCGCAAACCTACTGGACGCCTTCCGGGGTAGAATCAGAGGTTGCCACACTAAAACACTTCAACTACAAAACATACATCCACCCTGTTATGGATTCCCGAGCACCCATGTACACCAATATAAACACCATTCCCCTTTCCTCTATCGCCTCCTCTGAACGCCGAATAGACGTATACGCAGGTTAGCCCTCAGGTACCCTAGTGACATCACAACACAACACGAAAACATACCACCAATAACACACAGGATCCAAAAACTTCGCTCATAAAAGAATTTTCGGCGATATTATCCCAACTAAAGAAATCCTTGCCACTCCCTACAACTGCCGTTTTCCCCAATTCCCACGAAGAAAACTTAAATTAAAAGTCAAGCATCTCCCCGCGAACCTTACACAACTCCTTGACGACCTTCCCGAGGAGATAGAAGAATCCCTAGATAACATCCCATACGCCCTCCGCATCCCCCCCTCTATTCGATGACGACCTAGCGTGATACCGTACAACGAATCGGATTAACCACACTAAGCACACTACACCCCACTAAACAACACGCACACTTAAACCAATTAACACATTATGGAATATTCAAATAAACCTAAATCTTTCTTTCTTTTTTTACACCAAAAATAACCACGGCTCATGATTGTAACTATACAATAACACAAAACATCACAACACCAACAAGAATGGATTGACCAGGGCTGAAGAGGAGAAGAACAGTCTACGCTATATATATATATATATATATATATATATATATATATATATATATATAAGCTAATAATAAGTAAAATGCTAACCATAAGCATGAGCATACTAACAAAGAAAAGAAAATTTTGAAGTCAGTATCGTGCATAAAGGAAAGCGTATTACATCGAGCTTTAGAAACATGTCCGATTGTAAGTGTTACGAATTCAAGTGAATGTCGCGATATTTTAATTAATAATGAAAAGCATTTTATAAATAAAAGTAAATCTTGTGTCGTTCTGTTACCGCAATGATATTTTGAACCGGTCGTAAGGCTTGGTGGATCAAAGAGTAGTGGTGTGGTGCTTGATAAGCAGGGAAGGAGTAATTACAAACTACCTCTACTCACCTGACGGGCAATGGTGCAAACAAAGATGTGTTTGAAAACTAAATCGTTTGAAACAATTAAGAAGAAAATAATTCGTTCCTATACATGGTGGTGAAGGATGCGAATTCTATTTAGGGTGGGAGGCTATAGAACAGTTATGGAGACTTCTTAACATAATAAATTATCGATTACATCTAATATTTGGTATTGAATTTCCTGCATTTGCATTTGCATTTGCAGTAAAATAGCAAACGCAGCAACGGATTGAATATGGATGGAGTACGTTTATGATAAGGAATGTATTTGTGAGAGATACTTTCAATCGCATAAAGATGTGTAGAGGGTATTCGTTGATTGAAAATTAAAGAAATACTTTTGGAACAATTAGTAGGTACACGAAACAGAACGACATCTACCCAATTATAGACCAGCAGATTATAACTCACCAAGCGCCCGTGGTGCGTAATAATGAATCCGTAAACGTCGTTTAATATGTACGGGAATGGGAGTTGCTACATAGACGGGCGCGAAAAGGACAATGGGAATAATTAACAAGAAACTGTGCACATTGTAAAAAAAATAGAAGACTATGGCAACATGTAATTTCACCAATCCTCGAAAATCAACAAAGTGAATGTGTATTTATGACACGTTTTGGTATAATGTATTTTGTGTATATATTAATATAAATAAATGGTTTAATGATGTCAATTTATTTCTTACATTAGTTCCTTGGGTTTGATCGTCTGCTTCTTGCAGCATTTGTACGGCACAAAAGTCATTGTATTGCTTTAGATTACCTTTTTTAAGTCTCGTGGGCACTTTTTTAAATAGTAGTTTATATATTCCCGGAGTACCACCATAGTTTAAAAATCGGGACGAGGAATAAGAAAATTACTCCCCAACAAAGTCTAGTTCTGTATCACCACTGAAAAATGTTTCTTCTTCGGGAATAAAGTGTATTCCATATGTTCTAGTACTCGTCTTCGGGATCTCTAAATATATCTTCGGCGTAATATTTCGCTAATCTTTCATACTGATGAGGTACTCTTGAAAATCTGGTTGAGATCTGGGAGCTAACAGTTCTGATTTCAGTTAATGTAAATAAAAATCTCAACCTCATCGTCAAAGTCTGGAATGGTGTCAGGACCAAAAGTACGTGATGTTTTTCGTATTCCGAAGGTTTTAGGCGTATGCTGTAAAAATATTTCATTGTAATGTGCAGTTGGCTCATATTTTCCGAATTCTGATTTAAAGGATTCAGTCTTAATGAGAGAAGAATTTTTTATAGTAATCGATTGTATTAATGGTTGTGTTATAGGCTTAAAGTCTACTTCCATTGCACGTTCGGTAACCTGATTGAACATTTATCGTAAATTTTACTTAATATGTTCTGAGTAGTTTTGTCAAAAAAATACTGTTTAAAATGGCTGAAAAATGCCGTCAACTCCTTTTTGACGTCTAATAGAGTAGAAGAAGTGACAATGAAAAAGTGATTTTTTTTATATCTACAATGAGAGGCCCAAAAGTACAATAAAAAACTCAAAAATTTAGTTTTTTTAATACCTT
>JARFJB010000091.1:2447500-2510000 GCA_036346205.1 Vesta saturnalis | reverse complement strand
AATTTTATTTCATAAAACTTCATCTCGAAAAAAGTTTTGATATGAAATAAAGTAAGGGTTGCTAATTTCACCCCCGTATAATGTAACAGGAATATTGAAAAAATACCTGCGCTTAGTAATTTGCGACTGCACGAAAATTACAGAATTTCAAGTTTCTAGCTTTACTGAAATTTTGGAAAGAAAATAAAAACTCAATTTTAGTCACCACCTTTTAAGAGTGATATCTCGGAAAGGGGTGGGCTGAGTAAATTTTGTTATAGAAAAGACCTATCTTACTTTCATGCGAGCAATCACCTCCTGAATTTTGTCGCATGAATTTAGAAACACCCTGTATATATAGTGTCCATGGTAAGAAGGGCCACTGTGGGGATTTCGGAAACGGCAAGAGTCTTTAGTAATCCAACATTTTTAAACTGACGAAATTCCGAACCGTTCCGAAGTTATACGACACAAAGCGAATTTTCACCATTTTGTTTTTGACAAAGCGTTACTTTGTGGTTGAAGTTAAATAAAAAGTAAGAGAACCTTCTACAGGTACTTTTTATCATTCTTTAAAATGACATGCAGCAAATTGGAATGCGACCTTTCCTTTTCGAGTAACCAACATCAACTTTGTTTTTTTAATACGGTCCTGATTTTTATAAATAATATTAGTAGAGCGTTTTATTTTGGACTCAAGCACGTATCACACTTTATGGTTCAATCGCAATTTTTAAACTTATTTGACAATTATCGGAGAAAATCTATGTATGAGCCTGTTACACTCCCAATAACATTTTATTCATAAATGGGCTTTTGCTAACTATGCTGTCCTCATCAAGTTAATGAAATGACACGTAATTTTTCAATTTTGAATACAAATTTTATAACCAATTAATTACAATCAATCAACAACACATAAATAGACAGATAACATTTGATGACAAAAAATTTTAAAATAATGCATAATAATAATTAAACAAAAGATGCTCGAAAAGCACTCCTCCAAACATAAATAGCATTTTCTAACTGTAGAATCCAACACATTCTTTAACATTGTAGGTGTTGCAGCTTGGAATGCGTTAAGGATCAACCTTCGGAGATCTTCTTCTGTTCCAAAGATATGTTTATAAACATATTTTTTTATGTACTCCCAAGGAAAAAAATTCAGCGGGGTTATATCGGTAGACTGGACTGGCCAGGGTGTTTCAGAATGGGTGCTTAAAACTCTTTCCACAGACCTATTTGAAAAGTAATGCTTAACCATGCGTGAATTGTGTGCAGGTTCACCATCATGCGGAAAACAGCAACCTCAGACTTCGGTTTAGGGTAAATTATTAAGAGCGTCTTCCAAAGTAGCTTAGAGTAAATTTAAGTAACGTTGCGATGTTAAATTTTGATTAAAAAAAAGGTCCTATTATCTTTCCTAAAATCCCAACCAACATATTGAAGGCAAAGCGGTGTTGATGTGACTGTATAATTTTGGATTTTCTTGAGACCAATGTTGAACTTTTTTTCTATTAAATATTCCATTATTGGAAACCGTTCTTTCATCATACCATAATATGTGGAAAGGAAAATTATTGTTCTAATGGTATTTTTTGTAAACCACTCATAGAATAATCTCTGTGTTTCTGTATCACCTGGTCTAAGACTTTGGCACATTCTGTGTTGTGTTGTTGATTTGAATATGCCCACATTATTCTGAATTTGCCGAGTTGATATTTCGGGATTTTCAGTAACAGTGTTTACATATTCCTCATTATTCGTTTTTTTCGAGATAGCACGGGTTTTTCAAAAGAACCGTATTCTTTAAGCTTAGTTACTAACTTGCTGAATGTTCTTTCATTTGGCTGCTTCCTTTCAGGATACTTGTTCAAATACATCCGCTCCGCTGTAACGCAATTTTGATTGCTTAAGATGTAACACGATATTATGTCAAACTTTTCTCCATTTGAAAATCCTGCTTCGATATTTTATTCACAAATTACCTATTAACGAGAGTAGTAGTGAGACACCTCAACTTTCACTTTTGACCTTGAGGGTTGACCTTGGGAACTCTTAAGTCAGCCCACGTGGCTAACCCCGGGTTTGACCTTGAGGTTGACGTTGGGGTCTGGCATTAAAATTGACCTTGGACCTGCCCTTGAAATTGGCCTTGGGGTAGCCAAGGTCAGAACCAAATCTACTTTTTAGTCATGTACAGAACCTAACCTACTCGGTGGGAAACTTGAATTTCAATAAGGGAGTGCTAACGCTAACTTGCAAGACAGGTATAAGAACTTGTGTTAGGGTCTGGGCCCTCTTGTCGTGGCTTTCAACCCTATTATGGCTGGTTAAAATAGTTATTCTTGCCTCAATAAGGAGGACCGAATGCTATCTCATAAGACCGGTATAGGAACTTGTGTTAGGATCTGCGCCCTCCTGTCGTAGCCCTTTTGGCGCAAAAATTGTATTTGTTTGTAGCGCCACCTAGTTGTGTATGGACTAATGAATATTTCCTGTAATAAAGGTGGCTCCATCTAGGAGTGTATTATTGCGCGAAATTTGAATTTGTCTGTTTGTGGCGCCATATAGTGACGTAGTTTTAAACTAGCGAGTGTTTTCTGTAATAGAAGTTGATCGTACTCGTCACTCTCTCGTTTCTCACGTCTCTCTCGCCTTTCTTCTCTCTCTCTCTCTCTCTCTCTCTCTCTCTCTCTCTCTCTCTCTCTCTCTCTCTTTCTCTCTGTCTCTCTCGGTTCTTTTCCAAACAATCAAATGAATTAATCAAATCAAATTAATCAAATGAATTAAGCAAATCAATCTAAAAAAAATCACGTTCCATCAAATCATCAATCAGATCAATATCAATTAATCAGCCAAATCAATAGCAATCAATCAAATCATAACTTACACCTTGCGAAAACTAGCTTTCAGTTCAAAAATACTGATCTGGTTTAACTTACAGCTTTGCTTGTTAAACTAACCACAATTCAAAAATACCAAATTGATTTAACTTACATCATACAAAACCAGTTCTCAATTCAAAAATAACAGCCTGATTTTAACCTATAGCGTGCAAAAACCAATCTTCAAAAAACGACAGCAGATTAACGTATAACACTATTGCCTCGTTTTGCATACAATGATAAAAATATGTTTTACATTTAAATTGGTAAAATGTCTATACAATAACGAACAATTATAATCAAAGTCGGTGTCAGACCATTATATTACTTCACATGCAAGGAATTTCTTAACGGAAATAACCTCTCACATAAATGGCTCTAGATTTATAATTGTTTATTGTTAATTGTTTATTATTGTTTTGTGCAACAAAACAATAGGAAATCTACTTGACCAGTTTTGCATTTAAAGGGATGTACAGAATTTATGTGCATTTTTAAAACTACTTCGAGGATGGGCTTTTTCATTGAGGCCGGGTGTACTACTTTATTTAATATTACAAAATATTGCATAGTATAATTATAAAAAAAACTACAAAACCTCTATAAAGTATTGCAATAAACGTCTAATTAATGGTTGTATTTACTGAAAATGCAGTTACATATGTGTTTATTAAAAAAAATACATGGATAGTTTACTAATTTTAACAAATGTGGTTGATTAATAATAGGAATAGGATTACCAGCTATTTACTACAGTTTCTATCAGTTAATGAATCGATACAATATCCTTGAAACATGCTGATGTCTATAACCCTTTATTTGTTAAATAGGGCCCGCTTTATTGGTAATGCGATACCCATTGCTTTATCTTCTTTCTAAACATTGAAATGAATTCCCGACTTTTTTATTATTCGTGTTGCATTAGCGTCAATTACAGTTAAACAAGTAAATTACATAAGTTACGCTTAAACAATAAAAAATAATTGAGAATTTCGACTTTGAGTTTTTCTTTCACTTCATTTACACTTAAATATTTACTAAACTAATCACTTTTACATCAAATATCGTTAAATTCTTGGAACACTTCTAAACGAGACAATATTACTAAGATTTCTTGTTTGGATTGTTATTATTAAAAAATATAATTTCCGATCATTTGAGACCAAAGTTTTGGTTTTTAGTTATTAAAAATTTGATTAACGACAAGGAAATCTGTCCGTTTCTCAATACTTTCCGTGCGGCAATCGGACTACTGTCATCATCGAGTGGCACGCCTAGTACACACGAGATCACGAATGAGAATATCGTAGTGTAAGCTTACCACCATTATTATGTAATATACTATTACAAGTTAGCAGCTTGTAAGAGTGATTTTATATAAGTAGCTTAAGTTTAGTTAGATTAATGCATATTTACCATTGAGTAACAAATAAACACGTTAATCAGTTAATATCAATTTCTTTTTTACAAGGAATACTATTCTTTTACGAAAACCACTCGAACTTCAATTGTTTCCCGTTAATTCCCAGCTTGTTTAATCACTTACAATACTATTAAACTGAGTCTTTTGCCGTTGGAAACCTTGCATAACATTAATTCTTTCGGAGTAAATTTTAAATGTTCGAATGTCCCATGTACTTCTACCACTCGTGTAGGTTTACACGATTCAATTTGTCTACATGTACTAGTTTTAATGATTACATCTTAAAAGTGTGTTTTGTTTAAGTTCTAAAATAAATTGAATTTTTGTGTTATCTAAAGGTTCTTGAATAAGCTCGGATTGCTGAACATGTTCAGCCATTCCTTACCTAGCGTCATATCATGATCATGGTATCACACAGCACATAACGAGCGGCTAAATCACGGTGTAGTCTATATAAGGTAAACTACTGTGATCTAACAATTTTGTTGAAATTGTTTGTGTGCAAAGTAGTTTAGATAAACAAAACTACTGTAACCTAACAGAAGTGATATGTATTGTCGGAACGCAACTTGTGATTTATTAACCGCTCGTACCACATACTAGGATGTTTTTATCAAATCTAAACCGAAATAAAACTATAGTAGTGCCGGGGAGAGGTGTCTCATGGCGGACTCGAGAATGGGGATATAATTATTACTGTGAAATGCATCTGTTTTCCTTTATCTTAGTGCGAAGTTCCCACTTAAAGAAAGACGGGTTATAATTTATACGTCTGCTATATATTTTAAATGCAGGACTTAAAAACGTATGTCGATTCTAAAATCAAAGCGCATGACGCTGTCAGATGTCTATTTGGCTATATAACCTCAAATTATTCTTCGTATTTCGTTTCGTATAATCGCATCGTGTTTTGTAGTTATAATAATTTATCTTTCGCTTCGTAATGTATTAGTTTCCGTTGCACTTGTAAACAACAGTTTTTTCAAAACTATTATTAATATTCACTATTACCAGGTAAGTTTATAATGCAAAATGTATTTCCAATTGATTGAATGCATTTATTTTGCAGCAAATAATGATGTCATTAAAAGGTAAATCTTTGAAAAGCCAAACACAAGTTATGTTAATGAATATACTGCACTATTTCGAGACGGAACGCGATAACGGGGAGCCAAGTTTACTTTTCACTTCCATTATCCAGATACGCTAATAATTTTCACTATTTAAATTTATATTTATGTAATATTATGTTGCAGCAAACTGCTCTCGCATGCAGCATTTCCGAGAAAACCGTAACTCGGACAAAGGCAAGAATGGCTCTCGCTTTAGAATCTGGGAAATCGGCTCCGGATTCACCGCAAAACATAGGCTGCGTTTGAAGTCGTAGTCAGAGGACGTCGACGAATACGTGAAAGACGTTTTGAAACGAAAAATTTACACCATGTATGCAACTGGTAAATAATTCAGAAATTATTGTTGAAATGGAGTTAATCACTGTTTAATTTTAGGCTCACATATTACTATCGAAAAACTCCAAACTGAACTTAAAGAAGATAAAATGTTTACTTTCAGTAAAACGAGTTTGAAACAATTGTTACACAAAATTGGTTTTGAATTCAAAGTTGACAATGGAAGAAGGCGTTTAATGGAGCAGGTTCACATTGCTGGTGCACGAGCAACATTTTTGCGAAAATATTTTGTTAATAAAAGTTGTGAAATTAGTTACGATTCTGTCTTTTTGGATGAGACGTGGATTTTTAGTCGAGGAAGCGTTCGAAAATAATGACATGACAATGATTTGAAAAGCACAAAAAACAAACCGTTAGGAGAAGGGAAACGGTAATTAAAATAGTCCGATTTGTTAAAAATATTTTTAACCGAATAAATTTTAGTTTTATCGTACTGAGTGCTGGCAACAAGGATGGTTTTATACCTAATTCATCATTGGTATTTTTCAGTAAAAGTAATACAGCACACTACCACGATAATATGAACGCTGATTTATTTCAAAAATGGCTACAAGAACAGCTTTTACCAAATTTAGAAAAACCAAGTTTGATCATTCTTGGCAATGCCAGTTATCATTCTGCATTAGTAGAAAAATCACCTTCAAGTAGTTAGAAGAAAGAAGATCTTCAATTTTTTAGAAAACACAACAATCCTCATTCGAATGATATGCTGAAAGTGGAATTATTACAAATTGCCAAGGATTTACACGTTCCAAAAATATATGCAATTGATGAAATCGCAACAATGGGGACATCAAATTTTACGTTTACCTCCGTATCACTGCCAATTCAACCCTATCGAGTTAATATGGGCAAATTGTAAACAGTATTATAACAAAAACGTTGGAAGACAGGGCTTCAGGGACGAGAATTTTTATCGCTATAGAAGGATTCATTAAACTAAGTAACTAGAGAACTGTCGCAAAAGTGTATTTTACATGCTGAAAAGGAAATGAGCCAGCGGTGGGACGTTAAAAAAAGAGCTGAGGAAATGGTAAAACCTCTAGTAATCAATGTCGGAGAGTCGAGTGAAGATGATAGTGAAAGTGAAGGTGATGACTTTTAATTATAAGAAGTTCCAATATTTGAATTTAAAGCAAAAATTAGAATCTTAGTTACTTTATAACATTGTAAAGAGTTAACATATACCTCTGTAGCTGTACTTAGGTTTACATTAGTTTTATATATATATATTGACAAACTGTAAACTGAGATTTTTAAAATCGGTTATATTAATAACTAATAATAAATCTCATTTTTAACATCCAATACAATGTATTTATTTATGACAAAATCAGTTATTTATAAGTGGCTTCGATAACCAAATTACAGCCTTGACTTTTTTGACGCCGTGAGATCTGTCGGCTAAAAATGGTCCTCCGCAATTAACCAAACTTTTCGCACTTCATTCGAGCACTACTTACTGCTAGCTAATTCGTTTCTTATTGAAAATTGTTGATAATTAATTTGCAAAACAGATCCAAAACGACATTTTGTTGACCCGGTCTCGGTTCTGATAATCGTTTACAGTTTGACAATATATTTTTATCATGTGACTACCCACACTCAATGGACTTTACATGTCAGAATAAGTGCGAACAGACCTTAAACGAAATTTGATTTTATTTATACGAGTGAATGGAGAGTTTTAAGACCTTTAGGGTGCTAAATCCCGAGATATTCGAACAATAATTTTATTTAAATTTGACAGCGTGGCTTAAATTTGAAAATAACCTAGAAACATTGACGATGTTTTGATGGTATTCAAAATTACTAACTATATGAACCAATAACCACATATGTTTTTAAAATCTTAAACCATGCTTTACTAAAAGATGAGTCACACCTCTTGCCGGCCCGACTTTATTATACTTGTCATCATACATCCCTCTAAATTAATCATGTAGTGTATTTATAAAATATACATTCACTTTTATCTTCCGATTAAAAATGTAACTTTCTTCAATGATTTCGTGTATTCAGTACTTTCTAATGCAGTTTCAGAAAAATTCATTTGTAGGCTAGGAAAGCACATATGTTAATGTATCAATTTATCTTAATAGTTAGTGTTCAATCTTTTTTATTGAACGCGGCTAAAATAATATTTTTGAATATTATGAGTTGGCAAAATGTAAACATTGATTTTCATTCGTTTTATTTCGGCTGCACTCGTATTACAGGCGGACTTAGTAACGCCAAAAATCTTCCATTTTGTATTTGTGTTTAACGTTTGTATAAAGTTGTACCGGTTTTTCATAATTTTACCTATAATATAATTTAAGGTGAGTTCTTTTTATATTAATTGTGATTAATAATGCATATAGAAATGTTATTTAACAATTTAAAAATAAACGTATAGGTATTTTTTATTTTTCCATGAAAGCGTGCTATTACTCATTGCCATTACATCGCGGTTCTTTGTTTTTTAGAAAAATGGCTGACGAAACTGCTGAACAAACTCAAGATACTAATGCAGAAGAGTCTCCCAAACCAGCGGGTGGACCTATGATGGGAAGAGGTGGCGGCGGCGGTGGTGGCGGTAGAGGATTTTCACGGGGTGCACCAGGGCCTCATGGAGGTCCTATGGGTCGAGGAGGCCCTCGTGGCGGTAGAGGCATGGGAATGATGCGAGGACGGTAAAATAATCAATCTATCTTTTAAAGTTCTTCATAAATAAAAGAAAAAATCATTTTATGGTGTGTAATTATGAAACCATTTATGTAATTCTATTTGTTTCAATGCTACTAGATGGCGTTCAAGTCTTAACTTACATTTAATTGTGAACAACAGATATGGTCTTATCACAGCTTTTCAATGATGATAAACCATCTTTAAACAATAAAAAAAAATTACATAAACTTATAGTAACCTCGACACCCTTATGTAGTGTTTTTCATATAAGTTCTGTTGCACGTCATAAATTTATCTAGCTAGATACAACAAATTATTCATATAGTTATTTCGTACATCAACACGATTCAAAATGAGAGAGAAACAATCTAGAATGTTGGCACTACTTACATAAACTCATGATGTGTAATGGAATTATATGAAAAACCGTATAGTTTCCGTATTTCACAAGAAATACTCAAATTAGGCAGTTATAAACCTCATAAATGTAATATTGTGATCGAGATGTAACCAATGGTTAGGATTACACCCAAGGCATATACTATTCACATTTTAAATATAATTGGTTTGCTTAGTTATGTTTGTATGTACTTCTACAGTTTATTTATTGTAACTGTATGTAGTGAAGCGATATAATTTCAAATACCTGGCAATTTTATTTGGGAAGCCAATACCACGATTTGTGACCTTGAAACTTTCTAAATGATTACTGGTGTTTTATAGAAATGGCTTTTACATTTGTTTGGTTTTTAAAGTTTCATGGATTCATTTAGAAGATGTAGCCCAACACAGACTTATTTTGCAGTGTTGGGTGTGTGTCCCATGGAATATTTTGGAATTTATGTCTGACATAGGAACAATTATACTGATAAACTATTTCATTACAATTGCCCTATACACACGCATCACAAATTAAATTTGATTTGGTCATAGCTTGGTCACTCCTAACATTAAGAAATTCCAAGTAGCAAATGAATATATTTTCTTGTAGTAAATGGGTTTATAAGGTAGATAACACTGCAACATTCAGGTACAGTTAAGCATTGTAGAAAATGTTTCTGCTAACTTCAAGACATACGGCCATTTCGGTTCATATTGCTTTAGGGATAGGATGTTTCAATTCCAGTTATCCTAGTATACATTCACCATGTGTGTGTTTAAGCGGTACAATTTTTTAAGCCCAGTTTCTAGCAATATCGATTTGTGGTTGCACATGATTAACCTTTTATCCCTCAGATAAGTGAGATTGCTAGAGCTACCTATTTATTTTCTCAACTCGGCATGATGGTTTTGCACACAAACAGCAAATCATGCTTGCAGTTCATTATTATGTTCATAAAAAGATAAAACACCTGCATAACAAACATTTCAGTTGACACCGAGGTTTTGTCATTTTAATAAAATATTAATTCATTCGGTTAGTTCACTTTATTATGTTTCTATTTTTGGCTACATCTAACGTTACATAAATTTTCACAAAACAACTTAAAATAATGAGTATTTTGGTGCAGAAATATTTTACCAAAGTGCTAGAAAAGACATCGTAAAATGTACTATCTGTTCTACTGAGCTAAAACTCAATACCTTTAGTAAGTACAGGTGCTATGCTTAACCACTTAAAACTGAAGCACCCTCGATCCAGCGCTTTGACTTAATGGTTGACAAATATGTGGCTATAAAATGTGATAAAAAACAATTGTAGAAATCAGAAACAGATATAATACATAGTTTGGTCGTTGAGATGATATATAGTGATTTGTTGCCATTGAAACAAATCGATAGCAGGTTTTGGAAACTTATTTTGAGATTAGCTTCGAGATACGTCTTGCCCAAAAAACGATTGTTAGTTTGCAAACTATGGTGATATAGAGTGACGCTTATTGGAAGACTTGAGTTGTGCGAAAAGTCAAATTTCTTTGATAACGGACTGCTGGATGTCACTAAATGCAGATTCTTTCTTTAAGGTCACAGGGCATATTGTAAATGAAAACTTCCAAATAAAAAGTGTTGTTAGCAACTAAGAACATTTTGGAATGTCATTCTGTGGAAAACTTGTGAAATTTTAAAATTAAGTACAGCAGCATTTTCTGCCGAAAATAATGTTTCTTTGTCAATTGTCACTCTCATAATTTATGTTGTGGTCAATATCCACTTAGCACCAAAACATGAAGAATCTGCTTTAATAAAACAATTTTAAAAAGCTGTTGCAGATGATCTTCTTCGAAGATATGCATGTTTTCGAGCCTCAACCCAGTCAACCAAATTTATTGTGGATAATGACATTTTTAGATCTGCCGCACAAGCATTTGCCATTTATTTCCGAAAATGCAAAACAAGGTATTTATTTGTTTGTGAGAGATAAGCTACAGCAAAAATCAAATAAAGACAAATTTATGTCATCACCATCTCAAAATTCTTCATCTGAACTGTTAAAAATCAAAAGTTGCACGATTGCTTGGAGATACATATGCGTCCTTATAATCCTAAGATGAAATATTTTTATACGCTTCTTTACCAACAGTAAATATAAGTACTGACACCAAACCTGTTAATTGGTGGAACGAAAATAGAAGCCATCTCCCAAACCTAAGCAGTATTGCATTGGACTCCTTAATTATTCCAGCAAGATCAGTTGTGTCTGAACGTATGTTTTATTCCGCAGGAAGATTGTTGTGTAAATCTGAAAACCGTCTATCTGCAAAAAAATTTTGTTTTGTTTTTAAGTATGTTTTAAATAAACAAGTACAAGTATTACAATTTAAACAACATTTTTTTGCGTGTAACCGTTTAATAAACACTTTTAAACATTTGCAAAAAAAAAATGGTAAACCTCCCATCTCTAATTTGCTTTTGGTTGATTGATATCAATGAAAATGATATTTATTCCCGACTTAACTTTAATAAAGTCGCATCAGAATTACAATTTAAAGAAGGTATAAAAAACACACATAGAAAATATGTAAAATTAAAAATCCAAATCTTATAACTGTCAATTATCTATATTTAAATCACGACATACATTTTTTATCACATTTGACATCTAGGTGCTTTTTGGTTTGATCTTATCACATCAGCAACTAATTCCTCGTTTTACAAGTGAATTAGTCAAAACAGTAAAAGTGAAGTGATACAAATCATTTGGGACAGTAAATCAAAAGTGGGGTAGTATCTTCAATTGGTTAAATTTCAAAAAAATCGAATACTGATATCTCACTCGAATTATAGGTTGGTATTTGGGGCGTTACATTCGATCTTGAGTAAACATTTTGGATATTTTTAAGATTTCACTTGTTTTTGTTGGCTCACACTGTGTATGCATTAAAATTTATCACTTAAAAACCGTACATTAATATGAGGAAAACAGGTGTAAAATCATAATATAAATTACAATTGATTTGATAGTTTATTGATAATTTGTTATTTAACATAAAATCAATAGATTGTTCGTACAACCATAAAATCCATGGAACTTTTTTTATGACTAAACGGAATTAATTTTGTATTTCCAAGTGACTCACAGTGTATAATTTTGTAGAGGTGGAATGGGTGGCCCTCCCGGAGGTCGTGGAATGATGAGAGGACGTGGAGGCTTTAGAGGTGGACCTAGAGGATCACCACGTGGTGGACCACGAGGTGCCCCTCGTGGAGGTCCAGGACGATTTTCATTAGGTATATGTAATAAAATACCCGTATTAGATAAATGTATCTAATCTTGATTATAGGTGGTGTTTCTAATACTGGAGGTGGGGGTGATGCTCCAGATGCTAACCAACAAGATAGTAATGACCAAACTGGCGGTATGAGCAGAGGTGGCGGTGGTTTTAGAGGTGGTCGACCTGGTGGTATGGGAATGGGTAGGGGTGGTCCGATGGGAGGAGGACGTGGCGGCCGTGGTCGTGGTGGAGATCGGGGTGGGCGGCCTCCTAGTGATAGAGGAATGCGGTTTGGTGATCGAGGACGTGGTGGTGACAGAGGTGCACCTAGAGGAGGTGGCTTTGGAAGATTTGGTGGTGGTCAGGTTGGTGATAAAAGACCAGGTGGACCTCCAAGTATGTCACAAGGCGGTCCACTTGGTGGAAAACGTCCTAGGTTTGAAAACAATTCAAATGGATTTGGCCAGAATGAGTAAGTTAGTGAATATACAATTGGATTAATGAACCTAAATGTTTATTTGTAGTCGGTCTCAATCGTTTGGTAGTGGAGGAGGTGGTACAGGCTTTGGTCAAACATCATCATATAATCAGTACAGTCAGCCTAGCTATGGCGGCAGTGGTGGAGGTGCTGGAGGCGGCTATTCAAATTATGGTAGCAGTGGCAATCAATATGATAGTTCTGGTTATGGTGGTGGATACCAATCTGGAAACGATCGAGTCTCATATGGACAATCAGGTGGATACAGCAGCGGCGGCGGTGGTGGAAATGATGGTTACTCAAGTTCCTATGGTGGTGGTGGCTTAAATTCAGGTGGACAAGGATATGGAGGAGGTGGTGGTGGCTACAGCAGTGGGGGATATGGTGGTCAATCAAGCGGAGGCTATGATGATAGGGGTGGATATCAGTCAAGTGGATATGGTAAGTGATTATTGGTATACCACAAATATATAATTAGTTTTTCCACCAATTTAATGGAACATTTTGGTTTGAAAAATTGAACATTAATAAATTACTACCTGCAAGAACTAAAATACTTATTTTTGTGAAATTAAATAGTGTATTTTCTTTATTTATCTTTTATATAAATTAAACTTTTTGATAACGATTACTGTAATCATCCCCAGTATATGGTAATATCTATAAGTATTATTCGAGATGTTAAAACAAATTTATGAAATCTGAAAATGCAAATATAAGCCCACAGTTTGATAAACATATAAAGCCAACTATGGAATCTAATTTAACCATTATCCATTAGAGGATGTTCTAATTTGTTGTCTTCAAGGCAGTTTATTAAAGATCTAGGCTATTCCTTGCTACAATTAGTTTCCATAGTTAACCTTACACGTTTATTAATATGTTCTATAACAGACATATATTTGCATTTTCATATTTCACAAAATTTGTTTTTAACATCTGAGGTAACTCTTAAACCATTTACTGAGGGCGGTAACTGTTATTGTTATCAAACCGTTTAAATCTATAAACTACTCAAGATAAGTATTTTAATTATGTATGATAATTGTGAAAGTTTATAAATTTTCATACTTTTCACAATGATTTTAGTATAGGCAAACAACATTACAGGTGTCAAATAAAACTCACAAACGATAATACATCAATGATCAATGCCGAGGTAACAATTATCACTTAATTCACTTGATTTATCAATAAGGATTTGAATACTGTTATTGTTTTTTTTTATGACATGTTATGAGTGAATTATTTGTCTTTTCATATTAGTATTTTTTCTAAAATATATGTAAAAGGAAGAGAGCTGCATTTGCATATATGTTGTTTTCTTATTTATACATATCCCAGATAACATTTCCAGCATGGGGATCTCGCTTATTATAAAAGATACAGATTTGGTTAAATTAGATGAATTACTCCTAAGGATTAGTGAAATTATAGGACACTCTCCAATTTCCAAATTTCCACGTATTTTAAGACTTATGGCAAGAAAAACAAAAATTTCAAATTTCTTTTTCTTGTAATATCTTTTTTGTTATATTAGACATATAAGTTTTATTTGCACTTTCTTAAGATATTTTTTATGCAGAATTTAAATATCAATTTGGATTTTTATTTGCACTTTCTATTTTTTAGTTTCAACCCCTAAATTAAATTTTTCTTATGGAACGACAAGTCGGCTTTGAAATAATTGATCGTGTTTTTTTATCCTCTTTACAATGATATAGCACATAAACTATCTATTTTTAAAAACAACAAAGAAAATTTAAAAAAACGTATTTTATTAAAGACTCTAACAATAAGTAGGCCGTGAAACATGAGAAAATGACAAATAATAGATAACAACAAGAGTTAAGCAGGTAATAGTATTGGAGATAATTATCCAATTATAAAAGATGTTCAAACAATTGACCATTCCGTTCTAAACATAATTGTGCCCTGCGTAGTGTCGACGTAATTGCTCTGCATAGTTTTTTATTTGTGTCGATTGAAAAGGCCATTATTTGTAAATCTGCTTTCGTCAGACCACAAAATCGTAGCAGGAAAATTATCATTATTCTCACATTGATTAACATACCATTGGCAAAATTGTAATCTTCTCCCCTGATCTCCATCTTTAAGTCCCTGCAGAATGGTGTACTTATACGGATGATACCTGTGACGTTTAAAAATTCTTTGTGATGTAGTTTTCGAAATACCAGTGTTATGTTCAATTTCTCTAACAGATGTTGAAGGATTTTCAATAACTGATTGTAATACAGTTAGTTCTGCATCTTCATTCCGTAATTTCGGATTTCTAGTAGGTTTTGGAAATGAACCATATTCTTTTAAATTAATTACCAAATTTCTGTACGTACGAGCACTGGGCTGCCTTCTTTCAGGATACAGCCTCAAGTACATCCATTCAGCTTCTAAACTGTTTTTATGAGACAAGATGTAACAACTCAACATATCAAACTTTTCAGTATTAGTAAATAAAGCCATGTTTGACACAAAAATATTCTGGAATGAATAATTTTTAAGTGACATTAAATTCGATTGTGTTTTTATGTTTCACGGCCTGCTTACTGTTAGAGTTTTTAATAAAATACGTTTTTTTAAATTTTCTTTGTTGTTTTTAAAAATAGATAGTACATGTGCTATATCATTGTAAAGAGGATAAGAAAACACGATCAATTATTTCAAAGCCGACTTGTCGTTCCATAAGAAAAATTTAATTTAGGGGTTGAAACTAAAAAATAGAAAGTGCAAATAAAAATCCAAATTGATATTTAAATTCTGCATAAAAAATATCTTAAGAAAGTGAAAATAAAATTTATATGTCTAATATAACAAAAAAGATATTACAAGAAAAAGAAATTTGACATTTTTCTTTTTCTTGCCATAAGTCTTAAAATACATGGAAATTTGGAAATTGGAGAGGGTCCTATAATTTCACTATACCTTAGGAGTACTTCATCTAATTTAACCAAATCTGTATCTTTTATAATAAGCGAGATCCCCATGCTGGAAATGTTATCTGGGACATGTTGTATAAAAAAAATTGCTTTTGTTCTAATACGTAAATAAATAAATGTTTTGTTGCGCTTATTAATTTTTATACAGCCCTCCTAAGCAAACATGAAAATGGTATGTGGGGATAATGGCGCTGACTACATTCTGGTGTCTGAAAGTTTATCGAATCTCAATTTATTCAAGCAATTCACCAAACTCAATTGATCGAAAATCAATTTATCGAATCACAATTGATCAAATGGCATTTCATCGAATCGTAAATCTAAAATGGTAAAATAAATACTACTGTAAAGCCTGTTAGCTTTACCCAGAAGACACAACGTGGAGGTTGACTTATTACTCTGCCTTTTTAATGGTTTGGTATATTTTAAATTTTTTTTGTGTATCTAAATTTTTAAGTTTTTTTGTATTTTAAATTTTGAGTTTTTTCTTCTAATGTTTGTTTTTTATAGTATTCGAATGATTACATACGTTTGTTATTTATAATATTTTAATTATTGAATGATTATATTATTGTTAGATTTACTATAAATTTTAATAATTGGTGTTATGTGCAATACCACGCAGATAATTGAATATATTATTTCGATCAAAATTTTCTACCGCCCGTTTTATTCTTTTAGCATAGTCTTTATACTTTTTATGACTATACCCCTACATACTGGTTTTTTTTTCATTTCGTGTCGTCCCTGTTCTCTTTGAATTGCTTGAATAAATTTCCATATATTTGGATGCTCTGCAGAAATTTGTTGCTCGAAACCTCTATGCCAACCTTCTACAGCATTGTTGGTTTTTGGCAATGCTTGAACCACTGTATCAAAACAACTCCATAAAGCGTGTGGAAATCGTGGTTCACGTCGCTGGTGTCGTTGTGGACGTCCTATCCACGTATTGTCAAAGTAATCCACAGCGGGTTGCAATTCCAGTGGCAGAGTATCATCGTCACAACGTTTCAAAAGCTTCAACTACGAACAAATACTATTGCCGAAAGTAGTCTCACTTTTAGAACGAAATCTGCATCTGTTCCATATCCCACTTTTAAACCATGTAACAACTTAATAATCGAGCGTAAAGTTCGGGCAAAGCAAAAAGCGTTGCACTTCACCAGTATGATAAAATGTCAACAGTATTGTCATATAGATTGTTTTTTTAGGTTATGGTTCTTTACAGTTCCTTTAGGATAAGCGTAATTGCTTTCTTAGTTTTTTTGTGTGATTATGGGATTAATCCATTTACACATGTCCAAGTTACAGAATAAAATATAAAATAGTGACTCCTAACATGCATCCAAGGAATAAAAAGCTTGAGCAGTTAAAAGTTTCTTAATTGTTTGTTTAATCTGAAATTATCATTTTGTGAATGACAAATACAGTTATAACAAAGGGACATTATTTCGAACCAACCTTTTGCCATCTACTTTTGTACTTTTAACCTTTTTTAAATTGTCATCTTGTCAAGAATGACAAACAATGCCATTTTGGAATATCCAGGTTTCATCTAGAAAAACAAATTCGTATAGCACTTTATGTTTCAAATGATTGTACAATTTGAGGAAACGTATTCGTTTTAAAACAATATCGGATAGCTCCATTAAACCTCTTTGAGGATCTTTTTTCCATTGAAAACCTATGTTTCATAATACAGTATGTAAAGACCTTCGACATCCTTCAAAAAGTTGATCTTTTTAATTTCCCCCATAAAATTTGTACGGTAATACGTTCGCCTACAAAACAAAAATTCATTGGCAACAATGTCAATAAATTGATATCCACTTACGATTCTCATACATTCTGTAAATCAAGTTTCAAATTGCATCCTGGCAGAAGTTTTCAACATTGGTGATGGGTTTCGGGTGCACATGAGATCTAGTGATTGGTTGAACTACTTCATGCTTTTTAAGAGACTGCGATATTCTAACAGTAGCAATATTAACGTTTAAAGCTACAGCTACCCTCTACAACAAGACTGCGATTAGATTAACTACACACATTATAAAACTATACATTGCCTCTCTTACAGAAGTCGATGGAATAAAAGGGCCCCCTGCATCCCCCGTTCTTTTTCAAAGAAATCTATTAACGAACCAACCAGTTCCTTTCCACGAATACCTAAATCTCCTAAATGCTTGAGACACATATTAGGTGAGGTCACACAAATTTGTTGTGAAAAGAACAGTTTCACAAAAACGAAATAGAATAAAATACGAAATGGAACTAACAAACAATAATAAACGACAATAAATGACAAGATGTTTTGGTTGCAACATTGTAATTTTATTTATGATGCTGCCAACTTGTAGAATTATTTTACCATAGAATATTACCTTTAATGACGATTCTAAATATTAGTATTACATTGCTACTGCTTTTACGTCATATGTTACATGCAACGCTTTTAGGATTGCCAGGACTTGAGTACCTTTTGCTTTGCCTGGTCGCAATGCATTTAACAACGGTATGGAGTTATTTTGCTTTAAACCATGAATAGTATATAGCCAATGAAAAAGATGTAGGACTGTTAAACGTACGCTCAGCATACCAATGTGGGGACTCGGCTAAAAGTTGTAGATTGTGCCTCGTATTAAATAGTACAATTCGATCTTGTGGAGCACCGGAATCAAACAATAAAAACGGTTCCCCACGTTTGGTGATCACACATCTTATCCATAACTTTACTTACTTCTACATGTGCTGCGTCTGCAGTATAATTATGATTATTACATTTTTTACTCACTTCATCTTCGTTTGTAATAACACGAGCGCGACATTTTGGTTATCTAACAATCAAGTGTCTTAATAGAGCGGATTAGTAAAAGGGATTATTGATTGCCAATTAACAAATGAGTTAATTATGATATTTTTCCGTCAATTGCATTACCTGTTAAAAACTATCAAAGTATTTTTAAAATTGCATTTTGAAGTAGTTACATAACCAGACATGCACACAGTGGGACTGGATTTTATTGGAAATCAAGGTATTTGTGAAATAAATGACCATTTATGAAATTTATTAAAATGTGTTACAACTCTTGTCATCTCTTACTCTGATATAAATAATGTTTAATTATGGCTTATTTAGTGGTATCTATAATGTAGATTACTGTATTTGACATCTGTAATGTTGGTTATTTATACTAAAGTTGTTGCGAAAAGTAGTCTATTATTGTTCAATTTTTCAAACAAAATAGTTCATTAATGAGTATTAATAATTAACTATACGGACTGTTGAGAAAGTAGTGAAGTGAACCTATCTAACCAGCTGAGCTATCTTGATACAAGCTCCAATCAATGTCAATTTTGTCTGTATGTATGTAGAACTGATGTACATTCTAAATATGAGATTACAGTCAAATTACGTATATTGATGAAATGTGAGTCTGCACTATCGTAAGGATTCATACATACCATTTACTAATTATATAGTTAATAGTAGATAAATAGCTTAAGAATGCTTAAAGCATTTATACATTTGTATCTCTAATGTCATTAAGAAAAGCAATAAACATATCTTGATGATTCACTGTTGAATGCAATTCCCCTAATTGGCATATGCTGGTCATCAATCAGAATTAATTGATGATCCAATTTGAACTTCTCTTTGTATCATAGTAATTAAGGTTTTAACACCAAAATAATGAACCTCGTCTTTGACATGTTGACTGCCAACTAGGAGACAATTCATAGTAGATAATTTTACTGTAGAAGCCCAATATGAGTTATTTTGTATTTGGTTTGCTGACTGTTTTCACAAAGGTACGAACCTACTCCTAGCATATAAGCATAAATAAGGCATGGTTGGATTTTACGAAAAGATTTGGTATATATTTATAAACAAATTTTTTTGTTTTTTAAACAATTACTGTGCATTAAAAATAACCTTTTGAATAAAATTATATGGTTAAATTTTTTTTTCATTCGGGGACCCGAATCTTGAAAATTGCCGTGGGAGTCAACGTGTTTTGTTGGGATAATGTGTCTCAAATGAAATTGATTGGAATGCTACTAATTAGTAGTGCTTCCACAATTATCCTGAAGAACTAACACAAATATTACACTTGCCTACTTACAATACAATACAATAAATTATACGCGAAAATGCCATGTCACATTTACATGATTATAGAAAATAGTATGGTAAATTTTAAGTTTTACTGATAAAGCGAAGCGATGTTAATAATAAGAGGTATATATTTGTACAGACGTTTGAAAATATATTTTGGAATCCAGAAAGGTGAAAATGGGAGACACAAAATACAATTGATAATTAACACAGTAAGAGAGGCCAGTTATGTTTGGTAGATTCTGGAAACTTGAACAAGAACAGATTTCAGAGAAATGAGTCAGGGTAATTTCCAGATTATGGAGGTTGTATTTATTATGAAGACAAACATTGTGGTTCAATAATTAGAGACTTCAAATTGTTTATGAACAAAACACTTATGACAGTCAACAAACAAGCTGTAGGAAAAAGATGATAAGAATGACAATTCATTCATGAGCAATGGAACCCCATTAAGTTTAGTAGTTCCTACTACAGATGAACAAAAGTATTAAATATTAAATTACTGAGAAGGCAAAGTTCTTCGAAATGGGCAAATAAAGTAAAATGTAAAGATTAACGAATTATAAAGAATAAAAATAGTTAATAAACTTAAAATAAATATTTATAAAATTAAATGCAAACACAACATGTTAAGGTTTATACTGAAGATCCATGATTACGATTGTTTTCCACTTCAAGTCACGTTCTTCACACTTCTGGTTGATATCCATTGAACATTTTGCCTCTTTTATATTTTCTTTTGCTCGCGAATCTGACTTCATCACTTTTAATAGTACCTTGAAGCTGACCACAGTGCTTAATAGGTACGACTGTGAAACACACTTCTCTACACAAGCTATAACAATTACACACAGTTTCTCTTCCTTTTCGTGTTAATTTTATTGCTGTATTGAAATCAATATCCAAAATAAGGAATATTGTTTCTAACATTCACACAAACTATTCCCATGTCCGACTGTTCTGTGGTATGGCTTTCTTTCCTTGCACAAGGGAAAACTGGTCTGCACCACATTGATGACACTGCACATCTTCCACATTTGGTAACAATGCATTCTCTCAGAAAAATGCTTTTCAGTTGAATAACACTTTTATAAAAAAATCCTTTAGCAGGATTATTTTGTATGCAATTAGATCAATTTTCGATTTGTGGATTAATTTATACCAAAATGGGTCATTATTAATAAGCTATTATTGTATTCGGGATAAATTAAAAAAACATCCAAATTGCTACATAATCACCATACACCTACCCCATCGTAATTATAATATAGATAGATCCACCCAATTGGAGAGGTAAGCTAATTAGGGTAATTGTGATAAGGTCATTATTTTGTTATTAGTTTACTATATTTTCTAATGACAATGTTGGCCCTAACGTTTCTTAATGACATTAGAGTTGTAAATGTATAAAGGCTTTAATTGAACTATTAACTATATAATTAATACGTAACTTTTTATAGTAGACCACTTTTTTAACCACTTACTTTGTCTTTACCTATCCAGTATGTCCTAGTACACCACTTGGTGCATGGTAGACCGCACGCATATCGAACCGGCGCCAATTTTTCTATAATCATTGTGTATAGTGTTAAAAATATGAAATGCTAAGATGAAATTTAATCTATGAATTAAAACAGCATCAAATATGTCAGTTAGTTTATTAGGGTTAACTGTTAAGAATAGATTAGAGTGAAATATGCATATTGAACAAAAAACTGCTTTGTACATTGTACAAAGACTAGAAGGAACAGTTAGTTACAAGTGGCCAAGCTGGATGGTGAGAACTCTTTAACCCATTAACTGCCAAATTTTTTTATTATAAATTGATGTATTATTGATGCAATAAGAGGAAAATAAATGATTTTTGCAATTTTTTTTTTAATTTTGGTGTAGTAGTCCAAATGGGGATCATGGCACATATGAAGTACATTAATTAACAATTTATAATTATTTTATTTGCGTGACATTTCGTTAAATCTATTTATGCCATTCTACCATACATTGCATGTGTAAACCAATGTTACATTTTGAACACTGTTTCCTTACATTAGTATTACAAATTGCTCATTTTCGCTGTTTTCCATTTTCTGTTCACTCCAGGTTATGTCCGTAAGGATCCTTTCGTACATTTTCTGGAACACACTTTTGCGCAAATTTTTTCAGGCTGGGTCTTCCAGAATTTTTTCGGTTTGAAATCGAAACTGTTTTTAGATATGACCTTGCAACATCCTGTTGAAAATTTAAATATGAAATTTTTTTGTTTTCCATGCAAAATAGTTTATAAGCATTGACAATATTGTCATATCGATGATATTTGTGAATACCGGAAAATACCACCTTTTTGCTCAGATTTTGATTCTGTACTTATTTATTAGCCGGTCATTCTTATCCACACCTCCCATGTATTTATTGTGGTTACATAGAGGTATTGGAAGATTTACATGTTTCTTTTGTGACTTAAAACCACTTTTTTACAGTTTGTAAAGGCTGTATACTTTGATTGGTGATTAGATAGCATTTTAACCCAATTATTGTCTTTCCAAGTAGTTGCAAATATTCCGTTTCTTTCGTCGTATCTATAATCGAAGGCACCTCGATTTTCCTTACTCATTTCGTTATCTGTTTTCACAGGACATTTACTCATTAGATTATATCGTACTGTGCCAGTAGCTAATATATTTTTTTCAGCTGCTTCATAAGTTCAAAACTCGTGAAAAGGTTGTCAAAATAAAATATGTTATGTAGGATTTTGGGGAGCAAACAGATTTTTCAAAATTACAGTTGCGTCTAATCCATTTCCTTCAAATTGGTCATCTTGTTTTCCTGGGTACAATTCTATACGGTGGTAATAACTACTTTCCGCACAGCACATGGCCCATTGCTTGAACCCAAATTGTATGGGCTTTCCCCTTATAAACTATTTCAAATAGTGGTGGCCGTAGTAGCACACCATTTGTTAGTCGATACTAATATTTCTTAAATTGCTTGTTCATTTTTTCAATCAAAGGACTAATTTTGAAAGCTTGTCTGTAGTACCAGCAATTTTTGAATTATCATTGAAATGTGTTTCTTTTTATTTGGAGATATCTGTTATGTGACATACATTTGCGAACACATCTTACATCGAATATAGCTTCACAGTTCAGCCAACCAAAAATTAAATTAGAGACAACCCCCAAATGGGGCCCATGGCAGCTAATGGGTTAATACTTCTATTTAAATCAATCACTCTATAGAGTGTTACACTTGAAATTTAAAAAAAAAACAAATTTACTGCTTTTTGAGAACTGTAAACTTTTTTTTCCCCCAGATTCTCAAGGTGGTTACGGAGGTGGTGGTCCAGGTGGCTATGGAAAGGATTTTGGTAAGTCAAGACCCAGACGTTAATATCTCCATTGAATAAAAGACCATTATTAGTTAATTTGTTTTTATATACAAACGCAATACATAACAAAAGTACAATATCAGAGTGCACAAAATTAAAAAAATATTGTGTATTTTTTTTTTATAAATGTGGAAAAGCAGTACATAACTGACTTTGTAATCGTTTGGAAAATAAGTGATCAGGATCCAATAAAGGATTTATTAACCATTCATATTGCTGACAAACGAAAATCGTAAAACTGTGAAAGTGGTGTGTGACATTTATCTTTATTGTGTCATTATTGTAATCTTATTTGGAGACGTGTTATGCTAATTGGCATGAAATTAGTATATTAATTTGAACCAAAAAATTTTCGAAAATTCTTACTATTATAGCTAGTAAATTATAATTCCATAATCAGATACAAAAGAGAAATCAGTGTTTTATTATTATAAAAGAAGTGTTTTAGTTATTATTCAATCATGTATGCTTAATGTCTATTGTTTGTCAGCAATAAAAAATTATAAGTATTAATAAAAAATAAATACAAATACTCTTATAAATTTATTTGGTACTTTGTAAAAAGTACATATTCAGTAGGCAATGTCATTAAAATATATAAAACTAATGCAAACTGGTGTTTTAGACTCATAACAAGCCCAATGTAAGAAAAAGAGGAAACTCATCTTTTCATAGCTTCCACATCTTTTAAAAATAGTATTTAATGGGCTTTGTGTCTTTAAAAGTTTTTTTATATAATTTGTGTAATTGTCGAAGTGCAGTATGTCTACTAATGTTGGCAACATGAAAAAATTTTAAGCATTTGTTCAAGTGAGTTTAATGTTTGTCAACTGGAATATAGTACACATATTCTACAAAACTAGGAAGCATTTAGTTTTTCAAAACAATGTTATTTTATTTTCTTCAGAATTGCATGGCTTAATTTTTAAAACTTTATAAGTATTATCATAAACTACAAATTGATTACAACCTGGATAATTTTTTAATTTTGTAATTGTAATTGACTAAATGTCTAATAATTGTAATTTATATAAATTACATCTTTGTAGACACGTACACATAGTCTCAATTAATTTAAGAAATATGAAGTAGTGGCCAATATTTATTTGTCAGTGTAGAAATTTTACTTTTATAATTACTACATAAACTAAAAAGATTTAGCGAGTAATTTGTAAAATTGTATTATTTTTAAGTTTTAATATACTATAACTTACAAAGGAAGTGAAACTTGAATTTTTTTTATATTTTATAAGTATTGATGTGTGGTGGCACAGGGTGTCTGACAAATGCGTTAAGGTGGGAGATTTTTTTCAGTATTTTATATAGATCCATGAGCTTGTAATTCCATCATTTTAATGATGCGACAATAATTAGTCGCGCCAACGAAGATAAATTAGTGTGTTTATCAAGCACAATTCCAGCAATGAATATTATCAATCCTCCTAATTTAAAATTATATTTTAAATTAGGTTAAACCTAGTCCGCATGGAATATTGTAAATTGTAAGATATCTACATATTTTAGTAACTGTTGCAATAACTTTACATCAATTTACTTCTTGCTACTGTCAAATAGGTGTCTACTATATAATCACTAATTTTATTATAATGTATATTTTTAAGAGCAAAATTTCAAACATTGGAAAACAAACTTTAGTGTAAAAAAAAAGTATGTACAACTTCAGTAATCCGGACGCATATTGTTCTGGCCATTATTATTAATTTTATTAAATACACAAATAAAAAGTTTACCTCGAGTAAGATTTGAACCTACGACATGTACTTTGCTAGAGTACCGCTCTAACCAACTGAGCTATCAATATGCAAGCCACAATCGATGTAAATTTTGTCTATGTATGTATAACTGATGTAAATATAATGAATAAAATTTGTATATATGTACTTAATAAAATTAATACTTTTGAACTTATTCGTTCATAATAAAACTTATAGTAATTTAATATTATTAGTTGCTTTGGTATGTGTGAATCCTTGCCATTAATATAAGTAATTTGACTTTAATCTTATTATATTTAGAATTTGCATCAGTTCTACATACATAGACAAAATTTACATCGATTGGGGCTAGTATCTCGATAGATCAGTAAGTTAGAGCGCTACTTTAGCAAAGTAAATGTCATATTTACTTTTGAACTTATTCGTTCATAACAAAACTTATAATAATCTAATATCATTAATTGTATTACATATACATACCTCTATTTCATAAAAGCATATGTACATAAGAAGTAAAAACTTACAAAAGACATTAATATTAGCTTATAAAATATGAAAGTAAATTAAGTCATGTGATTTTGGATATCTAATAATTGTGTATATATGTAAAATATATATTCCATATATACCAGATTTAAATTTTTTTGAAGGAAGCCATCCAACTTTTCACATACGTGTTTTTTTATAGAATCAGCGCTCTTTCTTTCAGTCTTCTGAGGAATAGAAAAATAATTTTCTTCTGCCCATTGCACACTTAGAGGTAATGATCTCGCAGCATCACAGTGCTTTACTTTGTGCACTATATATTCCTTTGATTTACTGGATTCAATGTGTTTGTCTTTTGTGATTATTGCTTCATTAATAGTGTTTTGTGTTTGGTATACAACAAGGTCTTTTCCTCTGATCGCCCACTTAAGTTGTTTTGCTGTTTCTATAATATTCAGCGAATCTGTCATAGCATTTAAATTTATCTCACTTACAGTGCCAAGTCCATTTCGAAGTTCTGATATTTTCTTTATCTGATTGTGGGTATTCTACACCATTCATATGCTCCCCAGCTTCTTTGGATATTTTTTCAGAAATGGATGTCTGTGATATATTCAGGTTATCTACTGCATCTTTTAAATTGTATTCCTTCAACATCTTCACTATATCATCCCCTTTAGTTCTGTTTTTAATATGATTTAGTAAGTTCTTTTTGTATGCCACCTTTACATTTTGAATCAAGTTTCGATCAATTGGCTGTATCACTGTAGTCAGTTGGAGGGCAAAAGAATACTAAAATCTGGATCAAAATTTATTTCTTCTTCTATTGGATGAGAGGGTGTGTTGTTGATTAAAAATATCTTTTTTCAGCCTATTAACTTGTGTTAAAAAATTTTGGCGCTAGGTATGAAACATGTTTTAAACCACTATAAACATGTGTCTTGTCATTCATTCTTTATTGCTTGCTTTGTACACAACGGGCAAGTTAGCATTTTTAAAAGTTCTGGGATTTTCAGACTTGCTCAGAAGCAGAAGTCAGTCGCAACTTATATGCGTACATTCCACGTTACAACTTGGCATAAAGGTCTTAGAGATGTTTCTCCTGGGAGCTGATTTTTCTTGACTGTGGACCCATGCCTTATCGGGTAAGGCTCTACAAAATGTCGCAGCTTTATTTTTAGTAGCATTGTAGGCTTACTTACACTTCTTTACTTCAGCCCATTTTCTTTACCAAAGCGCGAAACTGTTCTTGAAATGGGATTAACATCACTTGTAAAATTTTCCGCCACAAACCACGTACCGTGTCTCTTGTTAAATTTATCAAGCCAAGCAGCATTCACTAGAAAATCATCTTTTTGAGTAATGCATTCATAAGGATGTTTTGCTTTTGTAGCTTCAACATCAGGGTTTTCAGCCTTCCTGATTACCTGCCTTTTACCTAAAATTTGTTAAAAGATGCATGTTCTGTATAATACATATTTTGATAAAAAGTTGTATATGCATAGATAACTGGCCTTTGACATCACTTTACCGTGAAGTTTCTTATGTACATATGTATTGCATGTACGACTGATTAGAATAAAATGTTAGTTTTCTTACGCAATATTTTAATGTCCAGTTTAAAGAGGTAATTTTTTTTTAAATGTCCAGTTTACAGAGTAATTCGGATTACTAGAGTGTCCATTTTAACAGTTGTCCTAACTATCGTACTTTATAAAAAAATATTTCACTTTGTGAGAAGCAAAAAGGTACTGTTTAAAATACTCACCACAGTTATTTTTCAAACAGAAACACAGAATAAATTTTATGAGACAAGTCTGAAGTACTTTTGTCCACAATTACATGTCTTACAGAAATTGTATACTTACCACTGAACAATATCATATAATTTAAGAGCATTATAAGTAAGAAATAGATAAAATTGGATCAAACTTACGATATCATAATGTAGCAACATTATATTAAAATTGCGATATATTTGTTTCACATAGATAAAATTATTACATTGTGTTGCCTTATGGATACTTTCCATGCAAATCTTCCACCTTAAGATGTATTTTTACATCAACGCATTAAAGAATCAGATTAATTAACATTTACTTTTCAGGTGACATAAAAAAAGGCTTAAAACGTTTAGTAACAATCTTTATTGTAGGTTCAACCCCATTACGTTCTGAATATGCAAATCAAAATAGGATTGATTATATCCATGCACAAAGATATACAGCACCATTTTAAATTTAAGTGATTTAAACAAAAAAATTACAATTGTCGTTGACATCTGTGTTAATAACATACACGTGAAGAATACAGGATAAGCATTAAAGAACATGTAACAAACTTTTTAATACTAAATTAAGAAAAGAAATAGTTATGTAAGATCCTTGTAAAATGATACAAAATTTTAAGTTTATGTATATTTGCAATCAAAGGCAATCTTAAGTGAACCTAATAAAAATAATTTTTGTTAAATAAATTTTAATTAAAAGTCTATGACATCGAGAAACTGTTTTTCAACTTTACCCTTAATAAAAAAAGAAATTAAAATCATGTGTCCAGGATACTTGTAATTTAATAACTTTGTTCCTCGTTAAATTTAATTTTAAGTTATTAATTTAAATTTGGGTAAGGTCAAGTTATTATCAGTTTTAATTAGCTCATTTAATATGCATTAAAAAAAAACGTTCAGAATATGTTCCTTAATTCATTAAGGGGGTGGCTGGTCGCAAAAATAAAAAAAAAATCAGTTTTTAATGGTGTTATTATACATTGATATTTTACTAACATTTTAAGCCATTCTGCATAATTGTTAAATGTGTAAAAGTGTAAAATAGTTATTTATGTATCGAGAGAGTTATGAAGGTGTTAACAAGGGCAACAGATTGCAATCCTGAGGGATGTCAGTCCCAAGGTTATTACATACATAACTCACGTATAGGTAAATAATTTTATTTCATACTAATACATTATAAACGAAATATGAAAATGAAATTTTGTTGGTTATTAAAATTAAACAAACATTGTTTAAAAATTAAGTAGGCATGGTTACCATGGATATATTAACTGACAGGTTTGCAAATATTTGTCAAAATACATTAGAGAGAGTTATAGATCTATTACTGCCTAATACAACTCCCAAAGGAGTTATGAACATGTTTACAATTACGGTAACTAAGGGTGTATTTGTTTATAATGTATTAGTATGAATACGGTGTACCCTCTGTCATCGCTAGCTCCTCTTCCAACTTTCTTTTTGCCTTCTTGCACTACAAGTATCTTTTGATGCATTTCTGGATTTATGCAGCATCTTGAATACGTTTTGCATCAGTTTTTTTTTTTTTTATGCTTTTATGCACTATATCCCTGGAATAATTTGTATGTTGTTTTACAAAAACTTTACATATGGATATCTGTCCAATATTGAATGACTGTACAGCTTCATACACTAGAGTGTTCAAATTTACAAATGTTCTTTTGGAAAGAATTTTACAATAATTGCCAGTCCGTTAATTGCCAGTCCTTCTAGAGGTTTTCCATCTAACACCTTTTTAGATCTAGTTATTTTCTTTAGCTTTCTAACGTCTATTGAATGTGGCCAATACATTCCAGTTTTTGTATTAGCAGTTCCTCTGCATATGGTTTACTATTTGCAACTTCCATGAAACCCTTGCTATCCCCATCCCCTAAATAGTATTCATACCTTACATTCTTTGTTATTGAATTTTCAAAAGTTTTCCTAGTTCCGGAAACCTCCACTAGAACCTATATAGTTTTCAGAGCAATTTTCGTCATAGTTTCGAAGTTTGTTCTTACATAAACAATACTTGCTCATAATACACACATTTACAATTTTATTAGTGTCAAAGCTTGAAGCTGAAACTACCAGATAGTGAGGAGAAACCGCGTTTCTGCCAAGAACCTTCTAATGCAATCATCAAATCTCTGCTGTCATCGTTCATGCTCACCGCTTCTTCCAATGCCTCGATATTGATTCTTCTGCTACAGATTTAGTGGTCTTTTGTGAAATAATTTATGTATGGCTGGTAGTAATATTGATGTGGAGGAAGGTCATAGTACCGCAAAACATTTTTGTGCCTTTGTAGCCAATTCCTATGGATCTAAAACCATAAACTAGTCTCAGATTTATTCCATGCATGTAAGTTTGATCCGTATCAACAACTGATGAGTTCGTGTGCTTTCGAAACAATTAATAGTACAAAAAACAACTGCTTTTACGTTTTGACCACTTCGTTCAGAAATACTAATATCTATCTGACAGTAACAAATCTTGCACACTGCAACACTTTTTATCATTTCACAAAGAGCACTTAGGCCCACAGTATTCAAATGTACTGTTAATTTGTCAAAATGTTCTGATTGTTTTTGTAATTTAAATTTAGATGAAGAATTAGAAGGGTCACATTGTGTAAATTGAGATGGAGTAATTGCACTATACCACTGTTGCCATAAACCAAAGCAAGGTAGGAAAATGAAACGGAATTAGAAACCATATGAGGTAATTAAACCAAATTTCAAACTTTGATGACGTTTCCTGAAAAATCATTACCTTTTTGTCAGGAATGGTCTGATGAATTTTGATAATTTTTTTTCTGTGTTTATAAATAAACTATTATTCTTGTTCCGTTTGAAAAAAAAATTGAAAACTTCATAGGCGATTTTCAATGAGATTTGGGGGCGACCAGCCGCCCCCTTAGATTAAAAAAATTTGTTCAGCACAGTTTTTGTACAAAATCTAATTTTACCAAAATTTTGGAGATTGTTGGAAAATTGCAATATTTTTTCAATGAGAAAGGTATGGGCACATTCACATTTTCATTGGAAAAAATAATACATAAACTGCTGGTATCACATTGTTCATAACAATTGTAACTATGTGAAGTGCCAATGATGTGTATGTACCATTACAAATATTCTATTTTATACCAAAGGTCTTTTAGGCGGTTTTGAATAGATAGCACTATGTAAAGGGACACAATTATGGAAATGTTTTCTGAAATCACTTTTAACTGTTAGGAAGTTAAAACCTAGATGTTAATGAACCTGCACGAAATTCTGATGTTCCATCAAAATTAATAAAATCAGTGATGGCTTGTTGGTTTTTCTCTGTAATGATAGTTTGTGCTGTTTCACGAACATCTCTAATTTTAAATATCATGTACCCCAAAAAATCTTTGTAAATGTATTAGTAGCACTTGAACTATGTAACATTCACTCCTATTTTCCAGAAAATATACATATTCAATTTTCTCTGCATAAACTTTTTTTAATGAATCTCTAGTTCAATCTTATTTTATTTCGCGTACCGTCCAAAAATATCCAAATTTTCACTACCATTACGAGGAAGTATTTTAGAGAGAAAATTCAGAAGAGATATTTCTCGTAATATTTGTTTCTATTTTAAACTATAGGAGTTTCAGAAACTTTTATGAAAATTTTTAGAGATTTTCTTTTATACAGTAATAACTGTAGCCTATTTCATACTTAATAGTTCGGTACAGGGTTAAATGGAAAGCATTAAAGCCAGATTTCACATAGAACTCGTTGGAGGTAAACATGGCACCTGTTGGTCATAAACAAATCATACTGTTGTGTTTACTTTCAATGTTACCACTTAATACAATAGCTGCTATCTACTATTCACAATTTTGTTTGCGTATTCAAACCATATTAAATGGATCTTAGAACTTTTAAAGAAACCATGTTAGTGTTTTATAGTAAAATGATCTTGAATTTAATTTTTTATTTTAAAAGTATTTTATGGGTAATTAGAAACCATCAAAAAGTAACAATATATAACAGTATTATAAAGATCAAAGTAACTCAGTAATTACCACGATGTTAACTGTAAGTATTTTATATGTAATAATAATAATCTTACAATCTGTAGATCTCTTCTTTGGTTCTTGCAAGCCATTAGGAGATGTATACTCCGCAGTTTGAAAATAGTTTTTTCAGAAACATTTCAGACATTTGTTTATTATATTTGATAATGAGTAATTATTGTCATGATTTAGAAAAGTATTCACAAGATAAGATTCATGATCATGTAATTTTCTGAAATACTTAACTTTGCCCAGGTTTCTTTTGAACAATTACGTGCGCCATGCTCACTTATAATGTTTACTAATAGCAATTATATAAAATAAATGTTAATATGCCGATTGATACTACTCCGAAGAACGTAATAACTAGTAAATAAAATATCCAAAACTTCTTAAATACCTGTAAAGTAATTAGCTGGTTATCCATTAAATTTTCAATATTTCGCAATATCTGTATTCATCCCCACATTATTATAGACCAATTAATTGTAGTTTGTTTTGCATAATGTGGAAGAAAAACCAATTCCATTATGCCATTAGGTAAGCATTTCATCCTGTGAATGTTAATTATTCTATTAGAATAATAAGAAATACAAGGGTTAAGTTTGGTTTTCCGTTATAATATTATTATTCTTATATAATCCTTAAATTCGTTATCAAAAACTCCCTAAGGACGATAAAAATTCTGTCAGTTAAAAAGACGAGATTTCAAAACCTAAGTCAAGTCTTAATGTAAAACAGTCTGTAAAAGCCTAATTATTATAGTTAATTTTGAAATAAGTAAATTACGATCTACCTACTTTGCTAATGTCAAAATAATCCATATTTTACAATTAACACTTTTTAAACACTTGTAAAGTCTTTGAAAACTGGATCACCAACATAAACCTAAACAACACAGTGCATTAAACTTGACATAGGAGGTTTCTGATTTATTCAAGTCTTCCGATTTTTTCCCTTTACATAAAATACTCGTTTAAAATATTTATATTTTTTTAAAATACTCAGTATATACATATCTTTGGTAACCTTTTAAAAGTAACTATTTCATTACAAAATAATTTATACATAAACTTCAGACAGGTAATAAATCTTGTAATACTGACTATTCAGCTAATTAAATAAAATGATTAGATCAGCTACGTGACACATAAGTAAAATACTTATATAAGTTTTAAATGCCCATTACGGTAAATTTCAATATTTAAAAAATAAACTATAACCAAATGTCGTAAAGTATTTTTACTCTTTCCTGAATATACTTTCTAATAACTTTTCCTTAATACAGGAATTAAACGTACTCAAGAATGTGAATAGCTAATATTGAAATCAGAAAATGTATCTTTCACATGGACATTTTTGTAAATTAAGTGATCAATTGGAGAAAATTTGCATAATTTAGAAAAGTGATTTGTAGTTGAAAACAATGAAGCCAGATTGCAAACATCGGTGGTACTTGAAATGTGCATTATAATTTTTATTTAGTCTTTTAAAGGATAAGGATATGGCAATTTTAGAATTCAGGAATGAGGAAGCTTTGATAGAATAACCAACCGTTCACATCATAACGTTAATAACATAATTGCTTAATATGTTGAAAGTCAGTTTATTTTGCAGTTAGCTAATGATCATATCAACATAGATATTACACTGCAAGAGATCAAATATCGTTAACTACTGTGTCTGAAAAATTAATATTGCTTCAATATGGTTTGTGGTTGTTAATTACAAGTGAGAATACATGGTGCTTATTGGAGATAATTTTGCAATACATGCAAAACTAGCATCCCATTAAAGCATTGTGCAAAAATGTGTATAATACAAACACCTATCAGGACCCTAGTTTAGAAAAGCGTATTAAAATTAGTGTGTAAACTTCATTGCAACAAACATTTTTACGCTCAAAAACTACCTACATGTATCACCAAGGTATAAATATCAAGATCATCAAGCAAATTGCAAAAAGCAGGCATAACTAAAGCTTGTCAAATTACAAGTGAATTGCGTATGCTATAATTAAAACAACCAGGTATGTAAATATAAAAATTAATAATGCATGCAACCAACAAACCCAGATCATTTTTAAGAATGAGCTAGACCATTTCCAATGCAGAATACTGCTTTAAGTAAAAATACAGATAGCATCAAATGCTTGAGCACTGTATAACGCAATACAATATGTGTAACTATCATTAGATGTTACATATTGAAACATTGAATTTTGACGCCATCAGATTATAGTTGAAGGTAAATATATAAAATCTATTATTTTAAACGTTTCAAGTCAAAAGTAGATTTATTATAGTTTTTATTACAGCCAACCATTTTTAATGGAAACATACTAATAATTTCTTTTTTAAATTATTTCAGTTTTGACATTAAAGAGAACAACTAACCATTTCAAGATTAATAGAAGAAAAACGTATATGTGACTGAAACTATTTTCATTTGTGCTGAAACTATAAATGTGTGAATTTTTAGTACCAACTTCATACTTTAGCTTAATCTTGGTACCAGTCAATTATTTATTTGTCAAGTACTTGATCATATAAATGCCTTATTCAGCACAATTGGAAGGAATCTAATTTGTTTAATCAGGAAATACTTATTTTTTATAGGAAATAACCCTGGGCCATACATCTTAGAAGTAACTAAGCAAAAATGCTAATAACGCAACTAAATTGTTAATCAATAATATCCTTTGATTATTGAATATAATATACAGTACATAAAAAGTTAAAATTAATACATAAAAAATTGTTATAAGAATGCCACTTTCCAAGAACAATATAGTGCATCAATTATGTTTCATTATCAATAGCAATGAATGCAAGAAAAAATTAAGAAGAATTACTTAAGGTAATACACCTTAATTAATGTATAGATGAGCCAAATATATATTTTTGATTATAATAACCTGCACGACGCTATTTATCTTTAGCGCATAATAATTGGGAAAAATTGTAGGTAAAGTATTTACCCAGTTTACTCATTTATTACTATGTATTTCATTTTAACTAATGATTTTTTCTTCTAAAAATAACTGCAACATTATTAGTGAATTAATATTTAAACACTAGTGTACACATTTGTAGATGTGTTTATGACATAAACACAATAGTGCGATCCAATTTTAATGTTGCAATTGACACTAATATTTTTGTTTAAAGAAATACCTACGAGTATTATTTTGTGATACGTCAAGTACTTTTAGTTATCAATGATCACTTAGTATGCTTAAAGCTACAAATAGTATTCTAATAGAAGGGTTGAACTTTTAAGTGGATCTTACCTTATGAGTTATTGTTGCATGTTCATGCAATAAGTTTGATTACTTAAGTATGCTCTTCTATATGAATAACATGAATATATTTCATATTTAAATTTCAGTCTTCAAATATGTATTCTAACAATACCTTTTAATTATTCTTTAATTGTTTATAGAAGTATTTGCTGAAATTAAGACTAATATATTTTTTATTCATAGGTTGAAGTGTTTGGGGGCCACTTTAAGATTGACAATGAGGTGGATATACAAAACTCAAAGAAGATAATAATAAACTTTATTTTTGATGTTTGGTAAGTAATGGTAAAGACAAGGTGGATTGTTTTTGTCCCTATTTTGAAATACATTCCAAAGATTGCAGATGGATCTCAAAAATATTTGTGGTTTGTTTACAGAGATGACATTTCTTCCTTTCTTTCTAATGTATGTGATATTGCATTATTTAAATCTGATTTGCTTTCATTGGTACTTTTATAGTTTTTCTAAATATGGACAAACTTATACACGAATTGTATTCTTAGTTTTATTTCTTTTTAATAAATATTTTGTCATTATTTGAGCTAATTTATAACTTTCTCTTCTATGTAAGTAAATTTTCATAAATAAAAGTGTTTTAAATAAGTGATTGTTATTTATGCATTATGTAAGATGAGGTTTTAACCACTAATAATTTTATATTTAGATGATTTAACACAATAATATGAAGTAGAAGGACTTACACTTGGAAATTTTGACCGATGGAGATTTCTGTTTAACCCTTTCAATATCTCTTGGCCAATGAATTTTGTTGTATGCAAATGAAAAATTTTAGTTGATAATGACTCCGAAAACATGTATATTACATTTCAAACTTATTTACTTTACTTACCATTTTTCAAAAAAGGCTTGGGGTATATTTTATTAGTTTTCATACATAGTGAGTACATGTAAGTCTCCGTTACACACTTTTGATAAAATTTAAAGCATTTTTGAAAATAATTTGTGAAAAAATAAACTGTTCAGACTTGTTTATCCCACGATATTATATATCAATAAACCCCAAAATTATTTCAGAATGAATCGTAAATGGCCATTGATCATCTAAGTGACCTCAGCGATAATTTATTGTAGTGATTAAGATTGCAATTGTCCTAGTTCTAGTGACTCTGAATCCACTGATAATGAAAAGAATGATACTTTCAGTTTTGAGGCCGAGACTTCCAAAAAGGGTCTAGAACAAATTCAAGCGGATAATAAAATAATAGTGGCTGTTCAAATGTTGGAGATGATCCTATACAATTAACATCATGATTGGAGTTTATTTGGAGCAGAAACACGGAGTTTTTCACCAAAAAAAGACAATTCCTCAGGAAGAACAGGCAGTTATACAAGTTGAGCTCAATAGAGGTATTCTAGATTGTTTTATGAAATTATTTCTAAAAAGCCTAATAGCGCAAATTAGCTGTTATACAAATATGCACCTAGAATTACTTGAAAAAACTAAGAAAAAAGAGATTCAAAGAACGTCACCTGGAGAAATTAAAATTGTACTAGGTTGTATGCTAATAGTCATATAATCGTGTACCAGGTATGCATATGTATTGGTCAAGGAACATATTACTCCAAAATATAACAATTATGGAATCTATTTAAAGCGATCGTTTCCAATTACTGATGTTAAAATTATGTTTCAATAATCAAATACAGCCAGCTAATGCATCGAAAGTATATCATATTGAAGAAGTTTTGTCTTGTATGAAGCACACATTTCTAAAAACGAGATCAGACAGTACACTTCAATCCATTGATGAAGCAATAACAAAATTTAAAAGTCGATTTGTCCTGAAACAATATCTCCCCTTGAAACAAATCAAACAGGGTATAAAATTGTGGACAAGGTGTAATGCTATCACTGATTATGTTTATGACATAATCATTTATTCTGAACAGGAGACTGTAATAACTGTAGGAACACTTGGGGAGAGAGTTGTTCTAAAATGATTAGATCTAATGTTGCATTTGATCATATTTACCTTCCAACCTACATATCCACGTGTAAGTATAGAAGGTTATGCAATCAATTTTTTTTTCACTATCACTAAATCGACTTATTAGCTCATTCTACAACTTCTGGCCATGTTTCGTCAAGATCGGCCATCATGTCTGGATATCTGTGTGTATGTTAGTATCAACGATAACTCCGGAAAACACCTATGTACTTAAAACTTTGTATTTAAGTTTGTTTTCATTTGACTTTGAGCAGATTAGATTTTTGAGAATTCCAGCTGCTAAAGGGAAGTGTTTATTAGGGGCAGTTTTTGGTTTTTAGCAAATATTTCTAAAACCACTGCATATTTCAAAGATATAAAAATACCTGGATATAGACCATAAATATATCGGTTAATTATGTTGCATGCAATTTTTTGATATGACGTGCCATTTAGCGGCAACAAACTCCCAAAGGTAGAAATTAAGTGTTGGTTCAAATTTTCTCATAATCTGAATAACAATTAATTTTACAAAAAAAAGGTGTTGACGTAAAATTAAATTTTACACAAATTTTAATGTAAAGCGTAATAAATGTAAAAATTAAATACACATGATTGAAATTGCTGAAGCTGTATTATCGATATTTTTATAGAAGCGGACAGCTATAACGTGTTTATGTCTATAAATCTCTGTCATGAAGTTTTAAACGTTATTCTGGCATAGATTTACTGTTCTTGTTTTTACAATGTTCCCTGTTTTCATTTGAACGTATAAAAAAGAGGTTGGCCATACAAAAAAAAAATTGAAATTAAAATTATTACATTTCTTTTAATTTAAGTTTGCATCTAGATGTCTATTAACCTGTCTGTCATGAAGATTTAAATGTCAGTTTGACATAGATTATTGTTTTTGCGTTAACAATGTTGCCTATTTTTCTAATGAGCTTCTTATAAAAGATGTTGCATAGTTATTCTAAGAAAAATATTAAACTTATTTCCATTTTGTAGGTTGGAAGGTTGTGTGGTGTTCCACACCAGATATTTTCATATCCACCTCTGGGCACTATAAGATTTCCTGCAGTCAGAACGTTTATTTCTACTAGGAAAATTTCAGGGCAAACTGACAGAAACAGGGCAACCTGAGATGGCTATGTGCGATGAAGGCTTATTAGGAATTTGCTGGAGACACAAAAGATGTCCTGCTTATGAGCAATTGCCATAATTTTTTACAAGTATATGGGTGGTGTAGATCATGCCGATCAGATGATTAGTTGGACAGAAGAAGCAGTAAATAGTGGAAGAAAGTTTTTTATCGGCTACAAATGACTGCAGTTCACAATTCACACATTGTCTATCAAGAACTGGACTCATCCAAAAACTACTTTCATTGATTTTATAATTAATGTAGCAGAAAGTCTGATTAGCCAAGGAATGTCAGAAACTACATATAAACGGTCACGAAGGCATGGC
This sequence comes from Vesta saturnalis, assembly GCA_036346205.1. NCBI lineage: Eukaryota > Metazoa > Arthropoda > Insecta > Coleoptera > Lampyridae > Vesta > Vesta saturnalis. Next base: position 2,472,190 of record JARFJB010000091.1, on the reverse strand, counting down.
AAGAGTTGAGAAAACAGTAAAATTGTGTGGAAATATTGGAGACCATCTTCCTATTGAACAAGGTTCCAGAAATATGTATTCGATGTAAATTCTGACAATTGAAGGGAACAAAATATATTTGTGAAAAATGTCAAGTACCATTATGCATTCAATGTTTTACACCAAACCACACCTAAGAGGAAGGAAGGAACTATTGTATTCAATCAAAAAATAAATATTTTCTCTATTCTAGAAATGTTTGTTATTACTGCAGGGTCAAATATTTATTATTGATATATAATATCGTGGGATAAACAAGTCTCAACAGTTTATTTTTTCACAAATTGTTTTCAAAAATGCTTTAAATTTTATCAAAAGTGTGTAACGGAGACTTACATGTACTCACTATGTATGAAAACTAATAAAATGTAATCTAAACAACATTAAACCTACAATAAATCTATGAAAATGTAAACTTTTGCCATTATCACTCATAATAAAATACTTATCTTTTTTGGGATTTTTATTGGTGTATTTTAAATTATACAATCTAAACGTTTCGATAACACAGTTATCTTCGTCAGTAGTAATAATTGTTTACAACATCTTGAACAATTTTTAACAAATATTACTACTGACGAAGATAACTGTAAGTATTATCGAAATGTTTAGATTGTATAATTTAAAATACACCATTAAAAACCCCAAAAAAGATAAGTATTTTATTACAATAAATCCAGTTAACATGTACACCAAACTCTTACTAGTCAACAACTAACTTTTGTAATAAGAGCACATGCGTTGTCTATGCTGCCGGGACTGAAATTACATGTTCAAGAAACCCAGATATACCAATAAATCCCATCTGAGTGTAATCTCAAGCGATATTGTCTGCAGTATTTTTCAAACATTCTTTGGGTTCTATATCTGTACTGAAAGGGTTAATCTCAAAAATTTTGACGTAATCTCAAAAATTCTGACAAATACGAAAATTTGTGGTCAGAATTTTTGAATTTAAATTAGACTTTACATGTTTATGTCAGAATTTACGAGTTTTGTCAAAATTTTCAGTTGAACTGATTTTTTCAAATTTTAAGTTGGAATTATAAAAATATTTTTGCATGACCCTTCTATATAAGAAAATGTTTCAAGGCTTTTTTCCTTTGTTATATTTGGAATAATTTTTTCTTTACATTTGCTTTCTCTAAATATCTTGCTCACATATGGTTTGCATTCTTGGTTATGTACCTGAAAGTGTTACCTTCATTTATTAAACTACATTTTATGACTTCCCAAAATAGTATAGAAGCTCATTATGCATTGCCAAATTAGTTGCAAAATCTTAACTCTGGCTTTAACGAATTTAACCCTAGGGAAGTCATAATGTGTTGTTAGAGGTACATGTATAATGAGGAGAATTATGTTTTATGTAATTTCAATCTGTAATTTACTACGGTTATCTTAAGAAATAAGATTTATTTAATACTACTGCCATATTTTCTGATTATATTCAAAATTCAACAAGATGAACATTTTGTTTTTTTAATTGTGTTAGTGATATTAATTTAAAACATACTATCGGTATAGTAGTAAGTAAATACAGTTCGTGTGCAATGGTCTGCAAAATATCATTTTGCACTCTACGTAGCAACCTTAAAATAGAATTTTACATCAGTTGCCATGGACTGCAGATGCAAACACCTTTCCGTCCGCTCAATTGTTTGTAGCAAAGTATACAAATATATGGTAGATGACCTCAATCTTGCTTAATCATTAATTTACTAAATTTCAAATAGTTAATAAAAAACAGTAAATACAATTAAATAAATCAGTATAAACGTGTTTAACATTCTCTAAGTTTTTATTCATATTTATGTAGTGGTTGTGCACAAAATGTTTTGACGGCCTCAAGACTGACTGACTGCAAACGGCCTCGGCCGTTAAAATAGTATTTTGTGTCCACATACAAGTAAGTTTTTTTAATGTGTAATTAAGAAAAAGTGAGTTCATGCAAGCATAAAAATCGTGTTTTATAATTTTTTTTTCTTACATACTATTTGATTTTTGTTTTGTTTTAGATATTTATGTAACATACCTTTTATAAACATTGCAGTGAATTGCAATAATTTATGAGATATGGGACTTTATCTGAAGGAAGGAAACGCTGTTTTGGGGAGAGGCATAATTTTAAAACTGCTAACTTAATAGTTTGATAGTTAAGATTACATTAATCCTTAAAATTTAATAAATAATAAAATAGATGTATCATGTATAGACATATTACAGCTATAATTTTTCCCATGCTGCAATTTATACACCAAGTAGTACAGTCATGTTAGTTGAGAATAATATATGTATCACAGAAAATCTTTTGAATTAATTAATAGTATTATTCTAATTAATGTTGAAATAAGAAGAATGAAATTTATTTATATATTTAGAAAATGAATTGTATATTTTTTATTGTAGCATCCCCCAGGCACCCTATCTTATAAAATTCTAATTTGAACTGATTCGCAATACTGCAAATTCAAGAACAAAACAATCGCTAAGTGATTTATCTTGACTGCTGGCAATCATGCCACTATAACTCAAATCATTTGCTTGCCTGACATTGACTTTCCTGTCAATAATGAAAACATTAGAATTTATCTCTTAAGTCTGATATTTAATTACTCGCAAACCTCAAATCTGATCAAAAGAATTGACCGTCTAGTGGTAGATACGTTGTGTTATTTGAATTAGATAGGCTTGATGAGGTTAAGTGTTACATCATGTGGGGCAGGTAAACAATGAAACTACTCAAATTAACATTAACCAGGTTTGTGCAATGTTGGTTGAACCTGTTAATGTACTGTTGTGGGAAAGAACCACCAAGAAAACTCACTTTATTCATAAATAAGTAATTGCACAAGTACATTAATAAATCAAATAACAAAAAAAAAACAATGAAGGGGTTAAATATATAACAAAACACTATTAATTCGGACTAAGGTGCGTACAAAATTATATATTAAGAAAAAAATAAATTAAAAGCAGTTTGACTACACATAAACACAATAAAAAAAACCATGTAGTCACACCCACAATTGTGGCATAAATAAATCAGAATAAGGCAAACTACGGTGCATATAAAATACAACAGTAAAATTGCACAAGTGATAGGGTAAAGGCAAGGACAAAAGAAAATAGACGAGGAATTGACACATACGCAATTGTTTAATGACTACTAAAGCACAAAATACATACACACAGTTACAATGAATTACATATAAACAGAAATTAGTTCGCAGGCAAACAATGGTACTTAAACAAACTGACACAAGAAAAACTCATTGAAACGAAGCCTTACAAAGCTAAGTTGTAAATTAAATCATAACATCGTGGCCGATATATAAGTTTGAGTGCGTTAGAAAAATAGACGGTTCCTTTCTCAGGTTTCTATACAACGATAAAAACAGTAACAATAAAATTCGAGGTGTTTAATGGTCATGTGGACCCGGGGAGTATATAAACACTCCGCAATTGCCTATTTACAATTATGATCAAGCTTTATCCTGTACCCGTTCGCCCACACCCACCTCTACACAAATATAAATACAAACAACAATGCTAATTCACCCAACTACATGAGTGAGGGAGCAGATTTCCGCTTACTGAGCCCGCATGTTAATGGGATACCTTGGCAATATAAACCTAAGACGCTAACGATTATTTATACATATATTGTTAACACGCACGCTTATAACCACCCGAATATTTAGTTTAGTAAAAGAAACATTCGCGATTTGAGTTTTCCAAGAATGTATACGATCAAATATTTATATTACAGACTGTTTACAAGAACGGTATTTAATTAAACACCCCAATCGATCTTATTCAATTGAAACTCTTAACTACAACTGCCTACCCCTTCGATTTTAAAACTAACTATCTTTACTCCCGAATATCAACCCCCGTCTCTCAAAAGTAATAAAAACAAAATTATTACGTGGGAAGACTTTGCCACATTACTAACTGAACGAAATCTTAATTTTAAAAAGATGCATTCGTCCGTAAACCCTACATTAGGTCTCGAGTTTCAAAGTACCAAACAAAGACGTCCCTTGATCCGCCGTGATTAATTATTAAATCAGTGACATTTTTACATCAAGAATGTGCGTATTGAATTTTCAACAATTCGTCACGTCAATTTCGGCAGAATACCTGTTTCTCTACCCTAATATACGTTTCCTTTTTCTGTTCAACCCTTACTCAAATATTAATTATGTACATTCTCACATTTCTTACCAAAATACATAAAATATTCCGAAAACATTAACAAATTACAACGTATTATCAAGATATGTGATTACAGATTCTGTTGTCAATTCATATGGTGAATAATTTAGAAACGATTTATTTTGAGTTCTTTGTTACCCAAATTGGTAGATCCGCGATGGTGTGGAAGTATAACCCTTTACACTTCTAACTACATTTATAAAATACTCAATCGTGCTTATTTCTCATTATAATCGCTATTTAGAATAGTAGTTATTTATTGCGTATTCATATTCAGAGAATCTTTCTTTGATTTTCCTTTTTTTTTCTCGAAAGTAAAAACTTTAATCGACCAGACTGCAATCTCGTAAGGTAATTACAGAACGCCTGAATTATTTTTTTTTACAGTTCCTTCATTGACACAATGCATTCGTTATTAGAAGTTATACAAATCAACGCAGTGCCTTCTATCAACTTGATTTCAAATCATTTATCATTGGACCCTACTAATGCATGATGCATGTTTCTCTGAAAAAAAATACATGTGACAATTTTTTTTTAAATTCTTGTGCAGTATTTGGAATAATTAAAATATATCTAGTGTGGAACAACACACGACCTTCCAACTTACAAAGTGAAAATTCCGAGATGCAAAATAATTTTAATATTTTCTTTAAGATAATTATGTAATCTCTTTTTTCCGTTGTAAAACCAAAAAATAATTGTAAAATTAATGATTATTCAGATATTGAAAAAACATTTAAATTCTACCTTAGGAATGTTTTTGCCGCTAAATTCGAATGGTATCAATAAATTGCGCAGAACATAATATGTTTAAGGTCTATATGTTGCTATTTTTATATCTTTGAAATATACAGCAATTTCAGAAATATTTGATAAAAACCAACAAATGCCACACTAATAAACCCCCCTCAGGCACTTAGCTTGTCCCAAAATCTAATGGACTCCAGGAAAAAAGAAAAATTTCAAGTACGAACATTTAAGTGTACGTGTTGTGTTCTGAAGTTACCGTGGATACTAACAATCCACCCTCACAGACATAATCATGATGAAACTTTGTCAAACGTAAAATGAGGTAAGAGGTCGATTTAATGTTGGTGAAATAAAGTCGATTGCATATTCTTCTATACCGACATACGTATATGTAGGTTGGAGCGTTGTGGAACAGCATACGACCTTCCAACCTACGAAGTGAAAATTAAAAGAAATAATTTTAATAACCATTTTTATAGGATAGTCATGCAACCTCTATTTTGTATACGTTTATTATATAAATAAGGCAACAGTAAAAACAAAAATAATCTGTCCGATGACATTTAAAACTTCATGTCAGATATCGACATTTAGATGTCAACTTAAAAAAATTCCAAAGTCGCTCTCTTCTATGTAAATACTAATAATACAGTTTCAATCATATTTCTTTAATTTTTAGATTTATTTCGCTTTATACTAAGAAACTTTACAATAACAAAGGTCGCGTGAAATTAGATTTTCTTTAAAAAATGTCTACATATTTTCTTATACAATTAACCGTTATTCTGATGTTGAAAAAATTTAAACTAACACTTAAATTCAACCTTAGGATTTTTTACCGTTAAATTACGCGTCGTATCAAAAAATTGCGTAGAACATAATCAATATGTTTAAGATTTATCTGTTATATTTTTATCTTTGAAATATACAACTGTTACAAAAATATAAAAACCAAAAATAGCTCCAAATAAACCTCCCTCTCCGCCGCTCCCAAAATCTAATCAGCTCCAGTGGAACTGAAATCAAGCTTAAATATGACATTTTAAGTACATACATGTTTTTGTTCTGGAGTTGTCGAGGACAGTAACATACATCCATACACACATTGACATCTATCTTGGCGAAACTTTGGTAAACGGCAAATGATCTAATAAGTCGATTTAGCCATAGTGGCAAAAACGTATATGTAGGTATTTCCTATTCACGGCACATTCTTCTACCAATTAAAAAATGTCTGATGTGGAACACACGGCCTTCCAAGATACAAAGTGGAAACTTAAAATACATTATGAATAATTATGAAACCTCTTGTAATACGTTAATAATGAAAATGGGCCACATTGTAAAAAATACTGTTTTATGGCAGATGGACGTTAATAGACATTTAGAAGCAAGCGGTAAATAGAGGAACATATAAAGACATACGATGTGGCGCGAGTATTTATTTTAGGTAAGAACAAAAGTACTGTAACCTAACAATTGGATAAGATAAACTAAATTACTGCAATCTAACAAAAGTAGATTAAATAAAGATGACTACAGTAACCTAAAAACATTGCATGGACCGGGATTCGAATCCGCACCAACAGCGTGGAAGACGACCCCACTACTACAACACCAGCGCTCTAGCAGTGTGAAATTGAAAGTGGTATTTAAACCATTCAGTGATGTTGAAAAAGTAACTATTCGTTACTCCATAAAATACGAAGTAACGATTACTGATTAATAGTTACTTTTATTGGTTGATTACTTTTGAGTAATCGATATATTGCCGAATACTTTTCATGTTTTATAACAAATAAAAAATTAGGGTGTTTGATTGTTATATTACAAAAGGTAAATTGCACCACAGTCTAGCTTGAGGTACAAACTTGGGAAACTTACTCTTATTGAGAACTCATTTTGAACAGGTGAGGGAGGCAGAAATGTATCCGTAGGTATAACCAGTAATACATTTGTTTGTTTGGACGCCACTCAATTGATAGGATTAATAATTAAAATACAACAAAAATTGAGAAAGTTGTACCTTATTAACATGTAATCTGAATAAACATTAAACAACTGTGTATATATATATATATATATATATATATATATATATATATATATATATATATATATATATATATATATATATATAATTTTGGCATCAAATAACTGCAACGATCTTTCTCGTAAAGATTTACGATTCTAAAATTACTAAATTTAACACAAATACATAAGCTTATAATCTATATTTACTTAACGTAGTAAGAGAAATGCGTTTCCCATTCATAAGATACACATACGATAATTTCCATTTGCCAATAACGTACAAATAAACGAACTGTAGACCCTATATGAAGGTAAACAAGTTCCATAATATGAACGTAAGGTAAGGTACTATAATTATTTTTATGTCTTCAACGTACAAATAAATAAACTGTAGACCTTATAGGTAAGGTAATTTTCATGTCTTCCACATACCAATAATGGAACAACTAGACGCAGGCAAACTAACAGTAAGCGATAATGATACCAAGGTATCCCCATTTTTAATTATTCAAGACAAAAATTGTACATCATCCTGGTCATGCACGCCATTTTATGAATTCTTTCGTGACGTCATGCAGCACGCTTTTACAACGAACAAAGTTTCCGCTTTTTCTTAAGCCCCGCGGTTTACTTAAGGTAAAGGCGTACTCCTGAACCTGTATTTGTTCCCTAATAAATATAATATACAGAAAATGTAATTAAAAATAGTTGCATACGTTGTGCAGGAAGTAAAACTTAAAAAAGATAACGTAACGAACGGTACGCTACGGAAATGCGTAAGCGTGTTCAATTCACGTTGCGCATAGAACAACAAAATAGAGAATGTGGAGTATTAATAACAACTTGTTGCATAATAAGCGCCAGTGGAAATACACTTGCACCTGTCATGGTGTTTCCCAGAAAAGAATTCAAACTTCACATATTGAATGGGGCACCAGGTACACTAGCCCTTGCATCGCCTTCAGGTCGTATGAACGGGGAGCTCTTTCCATCCGTAATGAAGCACTTTATTCAACATAGTGGATCTTTTAAAGAAAATCCGGTAATTCTAATATTTAATAATCACAAGAGTCACTTGGGTATTGAAACTCTTAACATTGCAAAAGAAAACAGGGTTACAATGGTCACACTACCCCCTCATTGCAGCCATCAGCTACAGCCTTTGGGATACCTCCTTGTTTTCCTCATTCAAGACTCACTACACTGCTGCTGTCATGTCTCCTGCATCACCCGGGGAAACCATTATCAATTTATGATATAGCTAGTTGCGTAGAGGTGGCATTTGAACGTTCTGTGACTCCACCAAACATTAAATCTGGGTTCAAAATAAAAACAAACCCATTTGATATAAATGTGTTTAGGTACGTCTGATGTTTTTTTTAAGCAGTTCAGTCACAGATGAAGATATTTTAAATACATCTAATGTGGATATACGCGATACTGCGGACCAAATTGCAGCAACGTCGCCGTCAGAAAAACTTCGCTTGGTAAATAATTTGTCCCGAAAAATTCAAAGGATATGAAAATTAGGCATCGTAAAAAAGTCAACTGTTGTATCCCAACCGATACTCCTCAAAAAGAAAAGATTGAAATTAAATATATGCAAAAAAAACAGAAAGAAAGAAAATCAAAGGAAGCGAAAATACAAGTCGCTACAAAGAATTTATTTGCAAGAAAATCTGTCACACAAGACCACATATCTTCAGAAGAGGAAGAAATGTCACTCGCTGATTCCAGTAATGATGCTACAGATTGCATCCCCGAAGTTGAACCTTTCGCGCTTGAAGAAGTCTGGACAGACTTCCGGAATCCGATGATTTTGTATTGGTGCAATTTAAAGATAATAATAACATTCTATGTAGGAAAAATGGTATATCTTGAAAATCTATAAATGATATTGAAGTCAATTTTCTAAGAAAATCTACAAAATTTGAGGGACACTTAATATTTCCCCCTAAGCCTGGTATTGCAACAGTTCCTGTTAAAGATATAAAATTTATTTTGCGCCATCTCTGCTAATTTTGCAAAGCTCCGTGAAGAATGAACAATTCTCCAAACAAAAAGTGAATTAGAAGAAAGGAAATTGTCTTTAGTGGATCAAAAATTAAAGTTGGTTGAAAGGAAAGTAATAACACTAGGAAAGCTAGCGGGAATAAACCAATAATATTGCAAATATCTATTCAATGTTTGTCATGTAAACAGTTCTTTCCTGTGTTTCCCTTCTGCAGTTGCTTCAGTTCAAGATTGGCTGTGCTGATTAAAAGTCTCTTCCATTGTAGCTACTTCATTGCTCTATATATTCCTCAATATCTTCAGATGTCTCGCCAGCATCTATGTGGATGTTGTGCAACGTACAGGCAGCAATCACACATTTTACAATATATTGAATATTTTTAAGTTCGAAGCATCTTAATCTCCTAAATCTCTCTTTCAACAAACCAATCGCATTCTCTACTATCACTCTTGTAGACGAATGTTTGCAGTTAAAGGTACGTTGCTCGCTAGTTAATTTCCCATTGTCTTTGTATGGTGTTATTAACCAAGGCAAAGTAGTGGGATATGCTGAATCTCTCACTAGAAAATGGTTATTGAGTTGTAAATCATTTTCTGTGATGCGACGGTGGAGTGGTGATCTTTTAAAAACACGAGCATCCTGCAAACTTCCCGGTTCACCACAAAATACTTTAATAGATCGTTTTCTGCAGTCCACAACCCCTTGAAGTACAATACTATGTGCTCCCTTCCGATTGCAGTAAGCATGTTGATTTGTGCCCGACTTATTAATTAAAGTATGTGACCCATCAATTGCACCAATGATACCTCACAGTCCCTGCTCTGCAGCAAATTCTTTCTCGATCTTAATTGCATCTTCTTCAGTAGGCCATGTAATTACTGTATTGCTTTTGTTCACTAGATAATTTACGACACTTCTGGTTACAGTCCAAGCAGTACTTTCAGCTACGTCAAATCTGTCACTAATTTGCCTGTAAGTCTCTTCATTGGAAAGGTACCAAAGAGTCGTGTAAAAAGCTTTTCGGCAGCATATTTTTTCCCTTCCAAAGGTATGTGTGGGTAAAACATTGCCATTTTCCAAGTCATCTGCACAACGATTCTATAGTTGTTTGTACATTAAACGATAAACTTACCTACCTATACATAAGTTTGCAGTTGCTCTGCTGAACCGAAAATGTCGTCTGAAGTCTTCTTCACTGTATTTGTCAATTACCTCTAGATAATTCTCTACACGGACACGTTTTGATCGGTCGTTATTCAAAAAATTGAAATCAGCAGTCTCTAAGGAAGAATCACTAAACCATTCGAAGAGCCGTCATCAAACATTGCTTTCTAAAAATTATATACTTAGGTAGGTATATATAAATCATCAAAACTTATTTTGTAACATACCACAAAAATTAATTTATTCTCATCATTACATCACTATTGTTCAATTAAATTTAGTTTAAGGTTATGTTTTCGTTTTCTCCCAATTTACAAAAAAAAGTTATTCTTTTTACTTTGCAAATAACCCAGTTAACCTTAATTAGTTTGTCTCAGTTGGTAAGTAAAGTTGACTAACTTTAAGTGTAAAACAATTGCGACTATAGTTTATATACTGTCATATAACCTTAGTATTACCTAACAGTAAAGTCACTAGATAACATACTAGTGACTTTACCTAACAGGGCTTTCAACTACATTTTTTTATGTATGTAAGTGTTTCACCAGTAATTAGACCTCTGTAATATGGCTGCCATTTAAATTTGTAACCAAGCAAAGCGCGGGAGCACTCTTTGGCGTAGTACCTTTTTTCATATAAAAATAAAAAGTGAAAAATTTATTTAAATAAATTTTCACTTTTTTTTATTTTTATATGAAAAAAGGTACTACGCCAAAGAGTGCTCCCGCGCTTTGCTTGGTTACAAATTCACCACGCGTAATTGCTCATCTAGTATTAATTAATTATTTTATTTATTTTTCCAAAGTCGCAGCTACATTTTGATGTTTCTTAGTTGAAAAGAAGTTATATGTATTTACAATAATTACTTGTGCTTCTGTAGACTTTGTCACGCATACATATATTATCTACGCTGGAATAACAGTTAAAATAGACGTCAATTAATAAAATATTGTATAATCTTATTGTGTAAATTTTTAATAAAGTTCTCGTCTTCAGTTAAAACAAAACTTTCTTCCATTTTAATATAAAAATAGACAACTACTACAACCTTACAAATTGTTTACAGTATAATGGCAAAATAAAAAATTGATTCAACATTTATAACTAAAGCAAGTGGTCATTAATGATTCTAATTCACATTGTGCTAATTGTGTATGTAGTTAATTACTAATTAGTAACCGCAAATATTAAGAAATTATTAACAATTATGATATTCATTCTTTTATTTTAACAATGTTTATTTCTTACAATAATTAATTTAATTGAAGGTTTAAGTGGATAAAGGAGGTAAATAACATTTTATTAAAAAATGAGTTAATTTGGTGAAAAAAGGTTAGAAGTGATCATCTTTCATTTGCAATATTAGAATCTGTAAAGATCGCATATTCTTGAAAAAAATCAGTGAATAAAGGGGGCAAATAATTTTTTTTATTCTATTCTTTACGCATGAAGGAGATAAGTAACAAAACTTACCTCCTTTATCCACTTATTTCAATATTTACCCCCTTTATCCATAAACGTTTTGACGATTACTATATTTAATGTTTGAAGTAAGTGAATGAAGGAAGCAAGTGGCAGCACTTACCTCCTTCATGCGTGAACTCTCTATTCGTTTCCCACATACTAAATTTCATAAACATAATCTACAATATTTCGCTAGTAACGGTAGTTCCCCGGTAACAACTCGTGAACAATTTGTTTGTGTAAATGTGCAACAAGGACTTCAAGGGCTACATTAATGATAAAACTCGCTATGGAAACAGATGACCAGCCTCTGAATACTACAGGTAATAATAATTTACATCAATAACTAGACTAAATGTTTATTCATTAAAGTGTTCCTATCTTTAGAAAGTTATTATTATTTGCTTTTAGCAGAACCTCAACCTAGCTGCAGTGGAATAAACGTTTCAGAAAATACCAGAAAACCAACTTCGCGAAGTTTAATAAATGGTTCGTTTTTACAAATATTATACATTTTATATTTTTAAATTCTATAATATTTCAAATTCACAACTCAGTAGTGAAGAAGAGCCATTCCCTTATTCAGAAAGTGAATATTCACCGTCCGGTAGTAACAGCAGATTCCGCAGTAGCAGCAGTGATGCAAGTAATAATAATTTAATTAAGAAGTCGAAACAAGCAGCCACAAGGACACTTTTTTTGATGATGTTACTAGGGAAACGTCCAAAATATCACCAATAAATAATTATTATGAAAAAGCAGATCAAATTAACAACACTCCTAAAGAAATCATTAATCAGTCCAAACCAAAGAACAAAGATTTGCCTAAAATCGACAAAAAGGCCAGAAAAAGAATGTCAGAGCCCGACAAATGGAAAAGACGTGCCGCGGCTATAGCAAGGAAAAAGGGGGAAAGTTACATTAGCCAAAATGGGAAAACGGTTGCAAGTAAAGTTGTGAATGAAGGAACTTTGTGTACACTGAAATGTCCAAAAAAGTGTAGCGATAATATTACTTTGGATATGAGAAAAAAATTATTCTCCCGTTGTTACAAATTAGATGTTAACTCCAAGAATGTGTTATTATTTAAAAGCATGACAGCTCGATCTCCGAACCGCCCAAAAAAAAGCAGCAGATCGTCATAGAACTGTGTCCTACAAGTACTTTTTAGAAATAGACAAAAAAACCTTTTTCATATGCAAACAAGCCTTTTGTTCTATTTTTCAAACAGGAGAGAAGAAAATAGAGTACCTTCAAAAAAATAATCACTTAACTGAACCAGCTCCTACCCCAGATAAAAGAGGAAGACATTCCATTAAACCACAGAGTGGCGGCGTTAGGAATATATTAAAGATCATATCAGCAGTTTTCTAGCTGAACTTTCCTACACTCCCGTAACGTAAATCCACACAAAAAATATCTGTCACCTACATTAAGCATTTCAAGGATGTATCATTTATGCAAGAAAATATGTAACGAAAATAAAAATAGGCACTATATCTAGTAAAATACTGCACCTATGCAAAAATATTTCCCACAGAATTTAATTTATCTTTCGGAACACCAAGAAGTGATACTTGCGCCGCCACATGTGACAGCGGTGAGGGTAACGAACAACATAAAGCCAACTATGAGGCAGTATTTTTGTCTCAACGTGAAGACAGAAATAATATCTAAATCTAATACCGACATTTGCTACATTACACTGGATCTTCAATAGACATTACTCCTACCCAAACCAACTACCTCTAAGGCATTTTACCTCCGCCAAATGTGGATGTACAACCTCGGAATTCATTCCATAACCAAAGATCAAGAAAAGGCAAATTTTTTTACATGGACGGAGGATGTCGCCAATCGGGGAAGTGCACAAACTTGCAGCTCGCTTTTGACATTTCTGGAATACAGTATTCACTGAGAAGAAAAAGGCATCTCTCACCTGGTTATATGGATAGATTCTTGCGCTGGTCAGAACAAGAATTTTGTAATTATTTGTCTCTGCCAATATTTGATTATAAAAGGGATAGTGAAACAAATAGACCACAAATTTCGCGAGGTGGGCCACAGTTTCCTTGATTCAGATCACGACTTTGGAAGAATCGAGAAGAATCTAACGAAAAATGACACAATATACTTACCTGATGAGTATCGTACTATAATTACGAAATAAAGCAAAATAAATCATGTCACTGATATGTGAATTCACTTTAGCTTTAGCTCAAAATCTTAATCTCCTAAACCGAAAAAAGAATTTACTAAATGAGACAATGCAATTTAGAGATAGAATCAAATGGATTCGAATATGGCTCATATTGTTATAAAGAAAGTTAAAATCCCAACACTCCTTTTAAGAAGGTAAACATTATAAAGAATGACCGCATCGTACCTTCGAACAATGTCGAAAATATGGAAAACTGGCTCCACTAAAAATAGATAATTTGAAAGCTCAGGTAGCTTTCGTAAAAGAATCTTACCGTTGGTATTACGAGCAGATAATCAAGGAGCAAGAAAATATTTGTTGGTTTTATAAAAATATCAACATGAAATAAAGTAAATATATCCAAACATAAATACAAATGTATTTTTATTGCCTTCGTCGATTAAAAACTGGAGGTTCTTTATATGTTCGTTGTGAATGAAGGAGGTAACTTCACTTTTTCAAAAATGAGAAGTTATGTTGAAGTTTTAATGCATAAGTGTTACTGTGAAATAATTTTTGACATAAAATGATGACCTAGTTTTAACAATAACTCATTATATTAACACGTTTATTTTCTCTACTCAAAACACTTTGATGTCATTTTTCTCAGTTACATGTTATTGCTATTTATCTCCTTTATTCACGCGACCCTTCAATTGTAAAATTTTCCATTTACTACCTCTCCGTGTGATACGCTACTGAGTCGGCAAATAATATTTTAATGCGTTTGAAGATCGTATTTGTTATTATATTTGTCTTTTGCTATTGTAATCTAGGAAAAGATGGAAAATGTGGTTCAGGGTAACCACCTGAAATATCGCTTACATTACAATGTTACACTTATAGGATTTTAGTAATATGGTAAGTGATGTGGTAATAATGTAATAACAGCCATATTAGAGAAGTCTAATTAATAGTGAATATTACTATATTCAGTATAGCAAATCTATTTTTGTATTATTTCAGTAGATAATAAGGAATAAAAATCACTTTGTCACAGTTTTAGAATATGGATTTTTTAAGTGAATTAAGATTTCGTATTTCTTGCGCTACTCATGTGACATGTTAACGCACTTTTTGTTGCACATTTAGTGCATCTTTTAATCTTTTTAGACTACTACACAGGTCTCGTTCCGTTATAATTTGCAAAATGTGAATATACGAGCGCTGTTCCGTCTGCAGTGAACCTATGTGATAGGCTATGATATCTTTCACAAATTTTATACATTAAGTTAATTGCTTACCGTAGCCAGAATTTGATAGAGGCCTTAATACAACTATTATAAAACTAGTATGACGCTACGACAGTGGTCTTTACACTGTTTGAGGCTGCGCCAGCTCACCCGGTAGAGAGGCTAATCATTGTTTGTTTAACGGATTGTACTTTATACGTATAATCCGCTAATTTTATTTTCATACGTACGATTTTTGCATAAAACGGTCGAATTTTATGTTAAATTAAGAGCAATATTAAATATTAAACAACGTGAACATATTTGAGAATTGTTTTATTTATTAATATTTAATTCGTTCTAATAATATTTACTAATGTAATGTACAAGGATATTTCAGGGTTATACTTCTTCAATTTTCGCAAATTGAAGTATGGGAAATTAGCCAATATTTAAAAAAGTTTATCAATGGGAGCGTTAAAACACGCTTATTTGAAGTGCCAGTTCAAGCGTTTTTGATAAAGACGAAAATGAGTAAATCAAAGAATTAATTTACGTGAATTGATTATATCCAAATTAGAAATATATATTGATGGACTAGACGAAAAGTGTGTTATTTACTTAAACTTTAGACAATTATAGTTTTTATTACATGGTCTATTACCCGCGAGGTCTCCTCAAGCGCCAATGCAGTATGGAGGGTACGTTTCGGGTGATGTGGAAAGCCTTTTTTTTTTTATTTGTTACACATCTCTTCATACAACGTCAATTTTACACCATATTGTATTACACCGTAAGTCTATATATCTTAATAAAGTGCGCACCAGTCACGGTCTCTGTCATAACGGTGGTTACACCATTCCTGTTCTGGTTTCCGATCAGAGCAGGTCGTTAAATTAGAACTAATTACTCTGTAATTAACTAGTAATTTAGTTAAATTCGATTTACCGGCCGGTATCAACACAACGATGCCGCGCCATAGACCGGGCCGAGAGGTCTACGACGACGACGGGTGCCTCTGGGTCGACACCGTGGATTTCAGGGGACGTCAGCGACTCAACGAGATATGGTACGGTTGCAAGCCAGGCAACCTACCATCAACAAGTACCGCCAGCCCGATACCGTCGCTTCTGTCCCTTCCGTGGAAGGGCGCCAGAAGCGACGCGCCATCCGCCGCCACCGCTCAGAAGAGGAGAAGGCCGAAGAAGACACCACCGCCCGCAGAAGACGTCGCCCCGCCAGCCGAGGCAACAACCAGAGCAGCACCGCCGCCGCAAGCCGCCGTAGCCGCCGAAGAGAGAAGAAGAAGTGAAGACCCCCGTCCTGGATCCACCAGCCCCGATGACTTCGTGGCGCAGAAGAAGAGGCCGAAGAAGGAGACCGTCCGCCCGCCTACGCCACCACCGACGAGCAACGTGTACCAAGCCCTGGAGCAGTACACGGACACCGCCACAGCGATGGAGCAGACCGCCGCAACAGAGACCAGGGAGAAAGTACCCCCGGTAATCCTTCGTCAGAGGGAGAACTGGGTTGCTTTCTCCCGCGAACTCGACCGGAAGAAGATCGCCTTCACCAGGGCCAAGGCAACCTTCGAGGGAATCCGGATACAGCCTGCCTCACTCCAGGACCGAGACAGGCTGATGAGGTATCTCGATAAGTGTGGTACGCAGTACCACACCTATCAGGCAAGGAGCGAGCGTCTTGCCAAGGTAGTAATACGTGGCGTGCCCGTAGAGCTATCCGAAGCGGATGTAAGCTCCGATTTGACGACGCAAGGAATTAATACAGTTTCTTGTTTCAGGATGAAGCAGCGAGGCCGAGCGATCCCCCTGGTTTTGGTACACCTACCGAGCGAGGAGGACAAGAAGAGGATCCGGGAGGTGAAGCACGTCGCCCGCCTCCGAGTCACCGTCGAGGACCTGAGGCGGAAATCCGACATCGGGCAGTGTCACCGGTGTCAAGGTTTCCGCCACGCACAGCGTTGCTGCAGGGCGGCAGCACGCTGTGTGAAGTGCGCCGGTGATCACCACAGCAGTCAATGCACTTTACCCCGTACCGACCGGGCTAAGTGCGTTAACTGCGGTGGGGACCACCTCGCAAGCTACCGTGGATGCCCGAAGTTCCTCGACCTCCGCAACGGAAGAAGATGGAAGCACCGCAGCGACCGCCGAAGAGGACACCGCCGGCGCCCCCCTCGACTCGGACCGGAGTCAGCTACGCCCGTGCGACGGCAGGCAAGGCTGAGAAGGCGAAAGTACCGAGAGTGGCGCCCGCCGCTCCCGTTACTCCGCCCGATCAATCTGTCTTAGGGTTCGACTCCTATTGACCTTCCTCGGAGGGCTCAATATGAAGAAGGCCCTACCTGTCATCCGTAAGGTGGCAGAGGCACTCGCTAAGGTGGAATCTGCGACTGACTTGTGGGGGTTTTCCTCTCACACAGTCAGGAGGTGGCTACCCTTTAGGGTAAACACACGACGGTCCGGATCGAAGTCTGGCGCCCGAGATAAGTATTTAGTATCGATTTTTAATTACTTAATTTCTGCCCTGTAAATATCGATAGTGTTACACTTTACTAACACATGTTTCTTTTATTTCAGATAAGCAACAGGACAGTCCACATCTCCAACATCCAACAACACCACATCTCCACAACACATCTCTTTTTACGAACTACCAACAATCCTAAGCACAACACTGTCAACTGGCAATCCACAACACCCACAAACCAACAACTCTACAATCCACGCGCTGAAGAGGAAGAAGACTCCTGAGCAGCGTACCACCAAACAACAATACACGCATTTATTATTATATTATATTAGTTTTAAGTGTGATATGTATATACCAAAATGAAATGTTAATATCTAAAAGCTTTAATAAACGTGTTAAAAAAAAAAAAAAACGGTGGTTACGTTGTTTACAAGTTTAATGGCAACGACAATTGACAAATATACTAGAACATATTAAAATACATAAATTTCAATTCATATTTTGCAAAGGAAATCATTGAATTGAACTAAGAACATTACCGTGCTGTGATTTTTTACGTGGTTAAGCCGAAAATAATGTTTTGAGGAAATCAACCGAGTAGTGTTTAGTGATCGTGACCCTTAGCTAACATAAAACGGTGGTATAATTAATTTCAAGTGGTCACTTTTGTGAAATAACAGTTTCCTAGAAAAGAATACTGGTCTTGTTTGTAGCATGATTGAGGAGGACTGTCTTGTTATTGTAAGGAAGATTGGCGTGAAAGTAATTAACACCATTTTACATAAACATTTGGAAGTGCGTAAGCTTTGTTCCCGTTGAATTCTCTACATTTTTCTTCAATTCAAAAAGAAGACCGTGTGCGATGGTGCAGATCTACACTATACTTCATTTTTTAACTAGGAAGAGCGCTTCAAATAATTCCCGCAAAAAAAGGTTACTTTCATTTGCCTCACATGTCGCCTTGTTTAGACTAGGGAAATGTCTAAATTGACAATTTTAAGTGTCAGTTGCACTGTGCTGTTTACCTTTTTACGTTTTTATATTATATATTTTTTTATATTATATATTTATTTTTTGTCTGTTTACCTAAATTTCAACTAAACAAATCTATTTTTTTAAGAACTAAATTCGTTTCCGATTAAGTACCTATTTTTTTAAATATGGACTCGACGCCAAGCCCAAGCAAGGTGAATGTATCTCTTGTAAAAAACGTACATGCTTGTTGCATTTGGGTCATTTATCGGTGTTGGAAAAGCGGTTGCATCTTAAACATGTATAAGCAAATTTTGTCTGATACTCCTCAAATGAAAATAACCACCATTGTCAAGAAAATTGCAGAGGAAGTCTAACCTAAATTATCCTTTTTTAAAAATACATTTTAGGAGTAGCAAAATCTACTGTTTACCGCACAATGAAAGAATATAGAGACACCAGAGTTAAGAACTAAGAAATATGTTCGACAAATAAAAGTAAAATGGTATTTAATGTGGAAAATTTTCATTTGGAAATAAAATTGAAACGTTCAAAGCTATTTGGTTTACAAAAACCGCATTTACGTAGTGTAGCGTCCCCCAATTTGCAATAATGAAAATTCAAGAACAGAACAATCGCTAAGTAATTTATCTTGACTTGACTAACAATAATGTTACCATTACTCAAATTAATTACCTGCCTTACTTTGACTCTCCTGGCAATAATTAAAACAACAGAATTTATTTACAAGTCTGATATTTAATTACGCGCAAACCTCAAACCTGATCAAACGAAGTGGCTGCCTAGTGGTAGGTACGTTGTGCTGTCAGAATTAGATAGGTTGGATGAGGTAAGTGTTGCATCATGTGGGGCAGGTAAAAAAAATGAAACTACTCAAATTAAAATCAACGAGCTTTGCGCAATGGTGGTTCAGCCCGTTAATGTACTATTGTGGGAAAGAACCACCAATAAAACCCACTTTATTCATAAATAAGTAATTGCACAAGTTCATTAATAAATCAATTAACACAAAAAAAACAATGAAATGGTTAAATATATAACAAACCACTATTAAATCGGGTCAAAGTGCGTACAAAATTATCACAGTAAGAGAAAAATAAATAAAAAGCAGTTTAGTTACACAGAAACACAAAAATAAAAAAACCCATGTAGTCACACCCACAATTGTGTTATAAATAATCAAAATAAAAATCATAATACCAAACATGTGACCCTTTTAAAACCAACCATGCCGGTCTTTAAGTAAGTAAGCACATTAATCATTAAAGCAAATTACGGTACATATAAAATACAACAGTAAAATTGCACAGGTGATAATAAGGTAAAGGCAAGGACAAAGAAAAGGGACAAGGAATTTACACGTACATAAATGTTTAGTGACCACTAAAGAACAAAATACATACGAAAGATTAACCAATTGCATATAAAGAGAAATTAGTTAGCGGGCAAACAATTCTACCTAACAACTGACACAAAAAAAACCTCATTAAAACTGAGCCTTACAAGGGTGTTATAAATAGATCACAACATCGTGACCGATATATAAATTTGAGTGCGTTAGAAAAATACAGCGCTCCTTTCTCAGGTTACACATTCATCTATACAATAATAAAAATAAAATTCGAGGGGTTTAATGGTTATCTGGTCTCGGGAGTGTGTACCCACTTGACAATTGCCTTTTACAATTAATAACCAAAGCGATATCATGTACCCGCTAATTCACCCCATACTGTCTTTTATTTTAGCAGATTTCAGCTTAATGAGCCCGCGTGCGAATAAGATACCTTTGCAAGGCAATGTTTGATTTTTAATACGTGACATAGGCTTGAAAAATTATTTGTTGCGAGCTTTCATTTATATAAAAATACCTACTTACACTTGAATTGATCACAGACACAAATCGTTAACATACGCGGTTTAACTTTAAAAAGGGTGACTGTTATTTATAGATTAATATTTGAAAAACACATTAAAACTAACACAAGAATTATTTTAAAGACAAACTGTTTACAATGAAGGTATTTAATTAACCCTCTCGATCTGGCTCCGTCGACCCTCACTACATTTTCCCCGATTTCAAAGCTAACAACATTTTCTCCAGAAATCAACCCCCATTTTTCAAAATGAATAAAAAACAAGAAACATTAATTTACGTTGGAGCAGTTTCATATTAATTATTGCACATTTTAATTTTAAAAATATGCATTCGTCCGTAACAAACCCTACATTTAGATTTCTAGTTTCCAAGTAACAAACAAAGATATCTTTTGATCGCGGTCTGTACCGACACAACTACTTACTAAACTAGTGATATTTTTTCATTAAGAATCGGCGCGTAACAAATTCCAATGATTCGTTACATCCCTTCAGTAAAGCAGTTTTTAAGCGTACACCTGCTACTCAAACCCCAACAAGTGTTTTTCAATCCTAGCCAAATATCAGTTACACACACTCATATTTCTTACAAAATATATAAATAAAATATTTTTAAAACAGCAAATTACGACACACTATCAAGATATTAAAAATCCACTAATTATCTTTTCTATCGCGATTTGACAAACGTTTATTACAATAATAAAATCTTCGCGGTCCGCTTCCTACAGTAGCGTATTTTTATCTACCAAAAATCACTAATTAGAAATAGAGCTTACAGACATAATAAAATTGCTGCAGTGCTTATTATAACCTGACCTATCTGTGAACAATGTTTATCTATTCATAAAAATTCAAAATTAGCACCAAATAGTTTTGGTTACTAAATTAGCGATATTTATATTGTAAATCAGTCTTTTCAGTTTACTCCTCCTATGCTAAAAATCATCTAAGAATAACGCGAAAAATTATATAGGGAATATTTGACCTTCGTGTTGATTGGTTAAAACAAAGCCATTTTACGTTGACCGAGGGCATTATTCCTGTAACACTCGTGGTGCCTTCGATATTTAATGTCCTTTTAGTGTGTTATTCAATTACAACAAGACATTAAATTTTATTTTTGACATGTATTGTCATACGTATTTTTAGTAAGAAACAAAGTGGATTTAACTTTTATTTTAGCAAAAAATACAATTAAGCTTGTTCAGTCGACTTGGTTTCGTAACTATGCATTCTGTCTTTCATAATGCCCTAGGCACTTATATTGCTTCTAACGTATTTAAAAATAAGTGCATTATTGGAAAATAACACACTCTAGGGATATTAGAATAGCAATGTTACCAGTTGTAAAAAAATGCATTCTTATGAAGCAGTTTATTGTTTAATAATAGCAATAACTTCCTTTAACACGTTTAAAATGTATTTAAAAATAAAAATTTGGAACATATCAAATTCTAATACGGTTCTAATTCATTTCAATTTCAATTTTTTTTTGTGGTTATGTTATTTTTGTTTCACTTTATAATTAATATTTCCTTTAAAAGATTCCTCACAGTTTTCGATCATTGTCTTGTAGAAACTGTTCTTATCAGAACGCGCCCTTTGTCCCTTGTTAGTGTACACGTATAATATAGGAACATTAATTTAACTCATTGTAAATAAACATAGGTACATATTAATATTTCAGAACAAGCTTTATTATGGTAGAAGCACAGACTTTTAAAAACCATAAAGGGAAAGCAATTAGGAGTGTCTAATGGCTTGTAATGTTTATTTGAAAAATACTGAAAGTATGAGTAAAACCTCAGCGCTGAACTAACTGCTAACAAACTTTGTATAGGACAAAACACTGTATGGAGTTTGATTAAAGAAATTGAAGGTTCAGGTACTGCACGTTCACCAAATAAGTCTAGAAAATACTCAACAAAATATGGCAAACTTTAAGAATTTGAAAAAACTGCTATACGACGACATATTCATGCACTTTATTTTCGAAATGAATTACCAACCGTACTAAAATTATTGAATGTAATTAATAATGACGATTCATTTCCAAACTTCAGCCATTCATCATTATACCGAATACTCCTCAAGTTATGATATAAATATGACAAACGATCACGAAAAAGTTTGTTAATTGAAAAACCTGAAATTGTTTATTAAATTAAAAGTATTATTTTTAAATTACAACAAAAAATATCTTTTATTTCATTAAACGGTTCTTTTGTTCATCATGGCAATGCAAGCTTGCGCATTCTCAACTGGTTTGTACTGAAGAAAAAATCTTCATAGTGTTTCGTAAAGAAGTTGTTACCGTTATTCAAATTTGCAGCCATATATACATTAGAACAGTATACAAATAACTTGAATTCAAGCACCATCTACTTTATTCTTCTTTGATTTGATTGGATCGTCGCATCTGGCGTGCAACATCATTATAAGCAATGAAACTTGGGTATACTGCTATGATCCTGAAACAATTGACATTTAGATCCTTGAGAATGAGTTGGTTCCATAGAGAAACAAATATAATAAGAGTTGTCAATTACATACAGTTTTATGGCACAATGATGCAGGTGGCCACCTGCGGGAGCACGATGTGTACTATATGCCTAATTTAGACCATTTCGTAACCAATTCGTTTCAGACAATAGAAATAAAAAAGAAAATTAAAATCTACGGTAACCTAGGGTTACCGTAGATTTCAAAAATAGAAATAAAGAAAATTAAAATCTACGGTAACCTAGGTTACCGTAGATTTTAATTTTCTTTTTTATTTCCATTGTTTGAGATGACCTTGTTGCTGATTGGAGGAAGCAATCCTGCATATAGCTTCTTGTCTAATTTAGTAGGTAATACAGAAACATGTTTCACTTTCCGTCATAACCAAAAAGTAATTGTTAAGTAGTATACCATTAACATAATTTAGTGTAACGATGATTAAACTAAAGGCATAGAAAAAACCACCAGAGAACTGAAACTCCTATGCTCAAGGTGAAAAATGGTTTAATACTTCGTTGATCAGATACTTGGCGCTATTGTTTTAATTTATAATTTGGCGGTAAATTTAAATTCAATTTGATCAAAGTTTTGCCTATTAACCACAGCGATTTCGATGTATTGACGTAATTACAGCATTTACAAACTATAAAATTGACAACTACAAAGGAATCAACTTTAGAGCTTTTAAAAATGATGTAATGAAAGCAATACCTACATCGAAACAGCTGTAATTAAATAAAAAGAAATAAAAACTACTGATACAAAAGAGGATATGTATCCTCTGTTGTGATACCATATTACAGTGATGAGACTTGAGGAATTTTTCCTAACATTATTTAATCTAATTTGAGAATATCATCTACGAAACTGTAAAAATTACAAAAACATAAATCACTTCATACAATTTATAATCTGATTAATACATTTTGTGTAACATACGAATAGCAGCCTCAAGCAGTGGCGAGTTTATTAAACGTGATACTTAACAGTACCAGTTTTTAACTTCGTTGTGGTTTACAAAGTAATGTTTACAAATGTCGTCACTATTTGGAAGTTACATCTTTGTAATGATTTAAAATGTATACATAAATTACATATAATACAATTCTCCTATAGTACAATAGTAAAATAATAGATATTAATTCTACATCGCGAAACCACGGTACACCTTCAGATAGAAAAGGTTGTTAACGATTACAAATTTAACATGTAAAATGTAATTAAAAATCATTAATTTTATTAAATACATAAATAAAAATTTTACCTCGAGTGGGATTTAAACCTACGACATCTACCTTGTTAGAGTTTGCTACATATAATATTTATAGACATTGAAAAAATTTGAACTAACTCTTAAATTCTACCTTAGTATTTTTTGCCGGTTTTTACACGGCAGAGAACATAATTAATCGACATGTTTAAGGTCTATATCTAGGTATTTTTATTTCTGAAAAATATTTCGGTTAGAAATTTAATAAAAACTGACCCACACCCACACACACACGCACGCATGCACCCTCCCACATTAACACCCAGACATGATTGCCAATCTTGGGAAACTTGCAAATGTTGTAAAATGAGCGATAGGATAATGAAAAAGTCCATTGCATAACCTTCTATACCTACATATGTATATGTAGGTTGGAAGGTAAAATTGGACATTAATACGAGCCAACACTCCTCGTTGATTTCAAATCAACACACACACACACATCACACACACACACACACACACACACACACACACACACACACACAAACACACA
>JARFJB010000091.1:1157500-1192500 GCA_036346205.1 Vesta saturnalis | reverse complement strand
GGCGCTCCAATCAGAATACAGTGCCGTAGGCTTACAATAGGAGCACGGATTCTCGACGATGAACCAGAACAGAGATGCTGAGATGAATTAAGATGAACTAAAATGCATTAAGATGAAGACTGCCGATAAGATGGCCTAAACAGGGATGCTAAGATGAATTAAGATTTTGGTCCTTAGGGAACACACGTTGCTCCCATTAGAGGAAGCTTGGCATCAGGGTGCGTGAGAATTAAATTTTAAATAAATTTTAGAAACGCAATAATTTCGGAAATTCCAATTGGTCAAATTTGACCGGGTGACTTTCCTTTTTGGTTCTTCGTCTGAAAAAGAACGCCTTTTTGTGAAAAATTGTATTGTTAGAAACTAGGTATGTGGGAATTTTCTTTCTGTAATCTTTTATAAAATTTGACTTAATAAAAGTTACATGCAGCATTAGTGCTGGTTTTTTAGTCTCCACAGTTAAACAATGTATACTACGTAGTGTAGTGATCGTTTCTACGGACATTAAAGTTTCTTAACAAACGTTTTTCGTCAGATCAAGAGGTTCTTTCTTTGATTGTGGTTTCGGTCCTTTCGTCGCTTCTTCAGTTCAACACTGTAACGGATCGTTTCACCTGTACTTGAACTACTCCTTTACACCTGGAGTTATGAACGCATGGTTAGAAGTTCTTCGTGACTACTGAATATTGAGCAGGGTTCTACGACAGCCCGCTCGAAAATAATTCAAGGGGTTACGTTAACCTCACCCCATTTTCTCTAAAAGAACGTTAAGCTTAGGTCACGTAAGACACACGAACACTCCTATTTACCAACAACTGATTGGTAAGTGTTTTAAATGTTTAATTACTTCATAACGGAATCCTGGATCTATAGACAATCGTTTTAAGTGCAACTTCGTATTACTTTAGAAGTGGTTCGTTATTAAACGAATTACAGCTGCAAACATAACACGGTTTCCTAATGGTGTGTTATACATACATTTAACTGTGACATCGCTTAGAGTTGCACTTAACAAGGTTATGTACCTGAAATCGTAACTGTTTAATTATGAATTAATCATATTAACTCCATTCATACTTACTGAGGTGTTCCCTTTTACTTTTACTAATTTAGCTTCCTCAGTACTTTATTTAGAGGTACTTTACTGATTAAGATTTGAAAATTTTAGATGCATTATTAACAGCTGTGACAATTTGTAACTGTTCGCATTGAAGTTTGCTGCTTCTGTATTTAAACAGTAATTTATACGGGGAAATCCACATTATAACCAAACATTGATGTGTTTATAAAGTAAAACGATTTATACTGGGTGATTAAAGTAATGAGTTGAAGCTGAATTTAGGATTTGTGTTTTGCTGCGTACTAATATTTAAACTTTAATTGTACGTTCTAACGAACGTTATCATAAATAAGGAAGCTATTAATAATTCACGAACGTGAATATTTTAGCCTTCAGCTGGAATGTTTGTTTCTTCTTTTTTTGTTGCGTTAAGCTTTAGGGTTCATAACATTAAAGTAGACTTCTAATTTGTGCTTGTAGTTTCGTGGGCAATAGTAGTAACAGACTATTAGTCTTTTGTGTGTTCTTGAAAACTTTTACTTTACTTTTCTGTCGTGCTTATTATTTTCAGATTTAATTCTTTTTATGCAATGATAGACATCTGGATGGTATATTTTGGTTATTTAAATCTAAGTTATGTTATGATTGAGTTAAAACCGAGACGCTAGTTGTAAGGAGGTTTCATTATTTTATTTTGGGTTTATTTTATGTTGTGTATTTTATTTCTAGGGCCAACGCTGAATGTTGCACAATTTTTTTCATTAGTCCAATTTCAGGGGACCTATAAACATTCTCGAGTTGTTTTGCTGAATAGTTGTAGCTATCCCGATTTACAATACCAGTTGTTTGAGTACTTACTTACTGTACCAAATGCGTTTGGATATTTAGACTAAAACTAAATCAAGTGGTGCCCTTTTAAATTCGCTGCATTTCTACGTGAGCTACACGCCCACACATCCTAACCGACCGATTGAGCTCCTACTACCTGTTACGGCACACCTTTTACTTTTACTAAGGCCATATCTTTGTGCATGTAACAAGTTTTCTAATATAATTAACTGATTCTTTATTTCTTTGCTGCTATCGCTGAGTTAAAACAGAAGTAGAGAGTTTTATGTAGTCTTACCCGGATAACACTGCAGTGAAAGTGTAAATAACTAAGCAACGGAACTACAAACTTCCGATAACATAACCATACGTGCAGATTTTTTTGACGTTAATTAAACTTATGGGTTAATTGATTGAACATTTACATATCGCCAATTTTAAATATGTTAGTTTATCCGGTTTAGACAGATAAGATCTCTTTTATTAGTTTTGTTCTTTATCGTTATCACGAATTTAATTTAAGTTTTCTGCCATCGTTGGCAGAAAACATTGGAACCATTATTTTATTTTAATCACCGTAACTTTTGCAACCGCGATAACATATTTTTTTCTTTCGTTGGTTGACGGTATTTTAATTAGGCTAAAATAGTGGAGATCGTCCAAGTCGTAATTAGTGAGCGAATTAATTTTTTATGCGGTTAGGCAAACACAATTATTTATTTTATGCCCTAATTTAATTTGAATCTTGCCTGCCGTTTTGCGGTTAGCGCAAATTATTTTTTTCAGCCCTCTTTATTAGGTGATGGCCTGTTAGGCAAACACCAATAAGTTTCCCTGCTTATTTTTGGTTCTTTTCGAACTTAGTTTCAGTTTTTCGCCATCGTAGAGAACCTTTTTATACCTGTTCGGTACATTATTTTAATCACTAGAGCTGTTAATTTCGTTTAGACTGCGGCATTTTTTACAGTGATTATCTGACTGTAGTATACAAAAAGGTAATTACCACGTAATTATATTTTTTTCCTTGAATGCGTGTTTGTTACTGGTTTGTTTTTTTAGGCATTTACTTATGTTTCTACCACCGTTGGCGAATATTTATTTTGTAAATTGGCATCGTCAATCACTGGAGTGTAACCTTTGTTTTTTTCAGCTGCCCTAACAAATTAGAGGTTGAGTTTTGCACCGTGATTACCATTTGTCTACCAAGGTTCTACAATTTTTTTTTAAATATTAATTTAGCTAACCCCTTTTAACCACGATAACGAAGTTAATTTTTGGTTGAAACCAACGGTATTTATTTATTTTTGCCAAAACAAATGAAGTTAATTTTTGGTTGAGGCCAACAGTACCTATGTATTTATTTATTTTTGCCAAAACACTAATTGTTTTAGTTGATTATTATCCGGCTAGCGGGACGACTGCGTCCGACCTCTGTGTTAAAACCTTTTCTTTCTTTTGCTCGACTAGTCGTTTTCTTATTCACACTTCCGGGACCCCCGACTCAGCAACGACCGAAGTCCTGAGCACTGGCGCCGTTGTGAATCTTCGGAGACCCTGGTAAACGTCTTCGCTAACGCTATTCGGGCCGTTTTTACCTCTCAATTCCCCGCGAAGAGGAATGTAGGCCTCTACATCACCGTTTACCTAAATTGGCGCCCGATATCCCTGATTATACCGCGATTTTCCCCTCCGAAATTTACCACTTCGCCCATAGCAGATAGTTCTGTTAAGAACTAACCCTCCACCGAACGTGAAAGCGTTTTAGGTTATATTGGTTACTGTCAGTTGTGAGTAGTGCCAACTTAATTTCAACAGGTATAAAAATTTAAAAAGTACAATTTTATTCATTGATTTTAATAACAATTGTTGCCATCAGCACAAAAAATCTTTTGTATCACTCTGCCATAAAATGGTTTTGCGAGTACTGATAAATTTGCAGGCCAAGGCGAAGTCGAGTTTACTCGTACCCATAAACACCCATTTTCTAGCCTTGTATAACTATTAACGGCCGTGTGGATGTCGGCGAAATCATATTTCTCGTCTGCTGTAGAGGATGACTTCGCAAGCGGTTGACCAAAAAAGTATTTTTTCTATGGGCGATTACAGAAGAGGATCGAACGCGCTTCTTGCCATTTTGGCAAATTTAAATATCATTACAGAAAACCAAAGCACCAAAAACAAGTTGGAAAGGGATGTAGGTTAGTATATATAATATTTTTATAACGTTTAAATTAAGATGGTGAATATAAGTAAAAGAACCAAGACTTACTTTTTCGTACATTTCATTTAAGAGAAAATATGAATACATTGCGTTTATCTTTAATAATATTGTCCTCTTTCTAAAGTGGCGTCAAAAGCAGAGAGCAAGGATAAATGCATTGTAAAGAGTAGTCATTACCCGTTATGCAGGTCCAAACTATATGTTATTAATAAGGTATATACACAGTGTTATTTAGTTTTTATTGTCATAACAAATAAAAAAGATTTTACATTTCTTATTTTCATCACCCACAGATCTAAAAATATCTTTCAATCCTTTCATTATCTGGTCAGTGCACGCCTGCATTGTTTCTTCTTCCCTTCTTAAAAATGTGTCCAAGAAGACTCCCTTTCCCTTGTTACTTCCAACAATGACTTCATCGCTTTCCATCCATGAAGCCGGTTAACCTGTTTCAGGAAAAAGAGAACTTCCTCACTCGACACCACATTCCTCTTTTTCTTTATTAATACCATTTCTCACAAAAAAGGGGGTAGAAAAGGGTGCAAATAAAATTAATTAACGAATATTTTAGGTTACCACCAATAGTTTGTTACTGTTGTTGGTAATAAATAAATAAAATAGTTAAATGTTACCAACTTAAGGGCAGTCTGACCGGGAATTTTTTTTCAATTTTTGGGTTTTAATTGGTTATTGTTCTATGAAATCTCCTCTTTACAACCGTATATAACACTAAGACTAAAAAAAAATATTTGCCTTTGAAAAGCTATGAAAATGCTTGATATAGCCCGTGTTCGCAAGGCGGAAAAAGCTGCGTTGGACCTTGAAAAAAATCCAACATGCCAGAAGTTTGGGAAAAAGGAAGTTAGAAGACTCATACGAGGATGAGGAGGACCAGGACAACCCATCCTACACTTCTAGTCATTACTAGCATAACTATTTTTGTAAGTATGCTTACTTTTTGGTCCGCCCTCACTGTTTTCTTCGTTTTCTGAAAATTTGCTTTTTGGCAATTTTGATGTAAGCTGTAGTCAATACTAATAAAGATATTATTACCAATTTTTTTTGTATATTTTTGACAATTACTAGTTCCATACGGAAGGGTTTTACAAAATTTACATTCCAGACTGAGAAAAAAATTTGTAATAATTATTTTTTCATCAAAATTGTAAGTACTCTTTAAACAAAATACAAAAAAATTTAAGCTGTTACCTCTTATAGTTTTTGAGATATCATGCATAAAGTTAACATTGAGTTTACATGCGGGTCGGACTGTTCTTAAAGGTAGTGAAAAACAATTGCCATCTTCGTTTACCGATACGTTCATCTCTTTTCAGTAGTAACCGTTTGACGCGAAGATTGACTAATCCATTAAATTGTTTCTCTACAAAAATACTACAGATTGAAACGAGATTTGACCTTGTAAGATCGAATGGAGTTTCGATCCGATGGAGGCCCCGAGATAAACGCAGTCATTAAAAATATCCATGCTCTGATATTTTGCCCTATGCGTTTTTTGCTCCTGCAACATGAGACCGGTATATGAAACTCATGTGCTAGCCACATCAGATATTTGTATCAATTGGTTGAGAATATCATAAAATTTTGAGGAAGGGTTTGTTTAGTAAATAAATAGAACTTGCTTTATTATAAGTAATTTTTAAATAGAACTTGCGTTAATTGTTCTCACGTTAACGTTACTATATCCCCCGAATATGTTTATTATTAGGTGTTACAGACACAGAAACTTAACCTATAACAGAAAGTTTTTATTCTATCAGTGTATTTGCATTTCAATTGGTATTTGTAGTCTACAATTGGGATCCTGCAAAATTGAATTTCTTAAATATGGCTGATGATTTTTTAATGTCAGACGTGGATATTTCAAAACTGAAGGTAGAAAATAAAAGTTGTTAAGTAAAATCAATGAGGTTAATATTTTATGTTACTAGCCAATCACATATTTTGTTTATTTATTTTAATTACAATTTCTTTTAGGTGCCTGATCTAAAACGAGAATTAAAATTACGAGGTTTAACTACTTCAGGAAATAAACACGATTTAATGGAAAGATTACAGAATTCCTTAAAATCACATGATAATGCCAGTGCTGAATCAGTGGACGATTTGGATGATGACCTTTTAAATGATGATGATCTGGATCATGAGCATCTGGATACATCAGAATCTGTTTTAACAGAATTAGATCAGTTGGATGTAACTGAGAGAACTCAAATTTCAAAAAGGAAAATTTCACAAACAGATGTACCTGATTTAGATTCTAAATCTTCTAAAAAAATTGTTCTCAATAGAAATGCTTCAGTATTAAGTAATTCTGAAGAGCAAAACTGTACAAAATCACCTGTAAATAGTGAAAAAGAATTATGTAAAAGTGATGATGATACTAAAGTTGTCAAATTGTCAGAGTTAAGTGCAAAAGAAGTAAGTATACATTATATCTCTTATTTTTATGTCTGTGTTATTTTATTTTTGTAGAGATTGGACATGAGAGCAAAGAAATTCGGATCACCTTTATCAGAAGAAGCAAAGAAAACAGCAAGAGCACAACGGTTTGCTGGGGCAGGTACAAATGCTTCTCTTACTGTGTCAGAGGTTAGTTTCTATAACACAATTTATAAAAAAAAATGTATTATAAATTTTAGTCAAATCTGGAAGCACTGAAAAAAAGGGCAGAAAGATTTGGTGGATCTGTTTCCAAAGCATTATCTAATGTTGAACAACAAGAACGTTTAAAGAAACGAAAGGAAAGATTTGGTGTCATCACTACGACTAATGGAACATCACAAAGTGAAAAAGCTCAGCAAAGATTAGAGCGTTTCAAAACAAGCACTTAGAATATGTATAAAATTTTTTATTTTAAGACATATGTTAAATATTTGCCAATATAAAGTTAAAAAATTGGCATTAATCTAATTTTTTGTTATTGAGTATGATTAATAAATTGTATTATAAAATTAGAATTTTTGTACGATTTTGTATTTTCTTTTTTTTTTAATATAAAACTTGAATTTTGTGTTCCACATATAAGTTACAGTTAATGTGTTAAGGAAAGAAATTCACATAGTACCTAACATAGGTAAATCTGTAGAACTTTCAATTTTAGGCCAATTTACATTATGGTTTATATTTTCAGATATTAATTAAGGTGTAATAATCAAATTCTGTTTTCAAGCTCAATACACTGTTAAATGTAAGCATAGGTATTAGTTTTTATTTGATAATCCTGTACCTTCTTTCTTGATCATTTAATTGTACATCAATGTTTCTAATTTGAAGAACTTGAAATTCTTTTTCTTGAATAGCTATTAACAGAGTTCGGATTAGAAACCATAAAAGAAAACTAGAAAATGCTTAAAAAGTATTGAAAGGAAGAGTATTAGACAAACAGTCTACCGAACTACATTTTTTAAAGTGAATTAAAAACAGTATAGGAATGTCACATAACCATTGCTAATGTGGTCAACCAAGCTATGTAAATTTTCTGTTCTAGATGTTGAAATTAGATTCAAAAACTACATTCAATGTATAAATAGAATAATTGATTCTATTTTCTCAGTAATTCAAAGTTCATTTTGGATAACCTATATAAAGCCTTATTCCAATTTTTTAAATCAGATAAAGTTTTTTACTTTAATTTCACCATTATTTTGGTTTAACTTTAGGAATAAAAATAAATTATTGTTATAGTGCACTTATTTATTTAACCTATTTTAACAATATATAATTAGTAACTAGTCCCATTTAGAGGTCCGTTTTATGAATGTTTCTGTGCCATCCTCTTGAATGGCAGTATAATAACCTAGTTTAACATATTGATGTCGCATATATGCTATATAGCCTGTGCATCCAGCTAATGCTATAAGACCTAGGCCCATAATTACTAAATTCTATAAGTAAACGTAATGTATATAACATTTATCTTTTAAATAGAATCACTTACTGGTTTAGCGTACAGTTCATAATTAACTATTCTAAAAATTTTTGATGTTTGAAGGGAACGTATACCATCTCCTGGTAAAGGTTCTTTTTTATTATCCATTATTAAGTTAATTTAAACGTTTCCCCCATACTCAATTTGATTTCACTATTAAAAAATGAGTTTAGTTAGAAATGAGTTTCAATGCCCTCTTATATTTAGAATTTTGCTGCGTTCGATAATGCAGGTTGTTACTTCAAGTCATAGGGTTTTTCTATGATTTCAAGTGTAACTTGGTAGTAAAATCACAGAATAACACAATCGGAAGCGTCAAAAGCTACTTCGATTTTTCGTGCGCATGTTCTAAGCGGCCATGATTGCAGTGGTATTGACTCCTACCTGCAAAGGTTATGAATAAGTGGTTTTATCCTTGAAGTGGTGTTTATTTCTTCATTATAGATTAATGGTGTCGTTTTAACAGTGAAAGGTTAATAAGTCTTGTTATTTTATTATTTTTATACTTATATATAGAATATGGTTGGTACCTCGTGCATAGTGCGTAGTTGCACACACAACATGGCTACTGAAAAGACAATTTGTTTTTTTACATTTCAAAGGATCTAATAAGGTATAGATACCCAGAGTGCATTTACTTTAAGATGTAACAAATTTGTTGTAATTTTAGGTCACACTCGTGGTTAACAAATTGTAATCGTGATGATCTAAAAAGTAAACCTATCCAAAATGTTCACAATAATTATAGAATATGTGGTGTACATTTTGAGAAACATTGTTTCTTAACGGTTTACAAAACTGACTACAGCACGAAGCTGTACCAACCTTACAAATACGGACAAGAATGTAAAAAGGAATGTTTTCCAATCGAAAGAATCACTTAAACTTGAAGGTACTTTTAAAATAGGTATATAACTAATTTATTACAGAAAACATTGGAGCTAATCCCTCAATTTTAAGATTAAACAGGGATAACACAAACAATGGTTTCCAATCTAAAGCATTGCCTACATTTGAAGATGCTCTTAACATAGGTAAACTTGTTACAAAGTTATGTACATTAATCAATTAATGATTGCATCAGATGTTGCAGTTCAATCTACATCTGCCCAAACTTTAACATTACTGTCATCCGAAACACCACGAAAAAAGAAATTACGGGATACTCTAAGGACCTTGAGAAAAGAAAACTCCACATTATCACCAAAAAGTAAATTTGAAAATGCCACAATCATTGATTTTGACGAATTAGTTGACAAATTTTTGTTTCCAACTTTGCAAGTTTGGCAAAAATTCAGGCTAGGTTAAATCAATATAAGAAACCCAGATTCACAAATTTGTACTAACGTTTTGTTGTAACGTTATATTTTTTGGGTTCAAAATGTTATGGATTTTTTAAACATACATTATAGTTACCAACTAAACGTACTTTGCAAAGAATAACAGAAAACTTTAGGTTTGATGCTGGTATGAATAATAATATAATGTTTGAAAATATAAAATTAAAAGTGGACTGATTTTTGCCACAGGACAAACATTGCATTTCATGTATAGATGAGATGTCCATAAAGGCGAATTTGCATTATCATATAGGCAAAGATAGAATTGTTGGATTCCATTATTCATAGTGTAACTGTTTTAACACTTTAACTGCCATGTGTATCTCTAAGTAGGGTCCAAATCGCCACGTGTATATTTTAGTATACACAGACAGAACATTGTATTTTGCTGCGTGTATCTGAAAACAGCGCATTCTATGTACGTTTGTTATGAGGTATAGCTCGGCGTTGCGTAGGGCTATGTAAAAATGGTTTTAGCACGAACTTTCAATTAAAAGTATGGTTTTCACTATATAATGTCAGAAATAGAATACTTTACTACCTCAATTAATAGAAACTACAATTTATTATTGTATATACGTTTATTATTGTTACTAAACCTTAACAAAAACAGGCAAGCAACGTTAAAACGGTAACTAAAACCATAATAAAATTTTTTTTAAATATAATGAACTTGACAGAAAAATTTAGTTTTTTTTCTGCAAAATAGTATGCCTTTCAAAAAAGCATTCTAAGCACATATAGTTCTCCAAGCATAACTGACATTTAGTAGTAAGTAACTTGCTTGGTTTTACATATTGCGTAACCACGATAATGCTCATACTTATTTCGTTTATAGCAAATTACACAACGACTTTTCTTTCCTGCTTGAATATATTTATGTTCTTGTTGAATAGGCAGGTTAATTGGTTAATTTTTCTCACTTATGGCAAGTAATGTTTGGCACAAGTTTTCTTTATATTCTGTTATGCTCAACCAATCTTTCTTATCTTTAATTTTCTTGTGCATATAGTGTGCATTTACTACGCTTGCAGCATTAATCAGTTCGATTGCAACTTTTTTTAACCATTTGATGCTACCTAACTGAAGTTAGGTAGCACCAATAAAACTTTTGGCATTATTATAATCTACTATTGCTTCAGGTTTCTTTTTACCTTCAAATTTTCCTGGAATATCAATGATAGTATCTTTATGTTTAGTAGTTAACATTAAAACATCACGTTTGTCCTTCCATTTTAAATTATTATCCCATTTTTCTCTCTGCCTATGATTTCTCCTTTCGCTAGTTTGGCATTTAACACATCTTTTCGTATTCCCTTCCTATCTCTTCGTAACGTTCCCACCAAATGAGTTTTTCGCTGTTTCAGTTTTTCGGCCAATTCAATGCTCGTATACCAATTATCGGTAAATAATGTTACCCCTTTATCAAGCGATTCTTCTAATAATTCAAACACAACTTTCGTTACTACTGACATGCCGTCTGTTTTGTATGCACCACAATAAATTTTCGTGTGAAGCGTATAACCTCCAGAAAGACAGTTTAAAAAGTTTTATTCCGAATTTGTATAGTTTTTCCTTGATATATTGCGGAAATTTAATCGACCACTGTCTCGTCGATACACATATTTTCTTCGAGTAGTATCACCCGTTTGAATTTTTCATTTAGTAAATCTACTACAGGTTGAATTTTGTGCAGCCTGTCATCTGGCGGGCATACCTCGTTATCAGAAAAGTGCCATAGCCTAATCAAAATTTCAAATCTATTGCGTGACATGTAGGTAGCTGCTTTGGACCAATATAGATCAGAGTTGCGCCAATAATCAGCCAATCTTGGTTTTTTGTACAATCCCATCCAGATAAGCATTCCCAAGAAACAGTACATTTAATTTGTGTCTGTATCTACCCATTTATTGAGACGAGTTTAATGACTTCTTCATCTATGAAAAGTCAAAAAAAAAGCAAACTCATCTTCATTTTTTAAATCCAATACTTTTTGTGTAACGCCTACGTCGTCTTCAAATTGAAAATTTTTAAAACTACCAACAATGATTCCCCAACCTTCGGTACAGCTATCCTCCTTTTCTTCTGAATTATCGCTATCAGATTCGGATGGAAAAAGAGTACTTTCTAAAATGAAAGAAAACGTGCATAAATACTAATGAATTCACAACAAGAAAAAATAAGTAATACCTCCTGCAGTTTTGCGAAGCTTCTTGACAGGCCTATTAGTAACACTTTCACTACTAGAGTAGTTAGGACCTTTGTCCGAGTCATTTTCAAATGGATCGTCCATACTCATATCACTATCTTCCCAAATGATTGCAACTTAGCTTGTTCTTGCTCATCAGTCTCCATGTTGCATTTACATCCCTTGCGACAACTGTATTCTTTCACATCACATTCAATACTGGCGATATGATTCCGAAGTTTACAGGAATGAACAAGTTTTGTCGTGTATACTCAGATATACACGTGGCTCCAACTTTTTTTTCACTTCTACGCCACGTGTATCTTTTTGTACACGGGTCAAAAACGCACGGAGGGGGTAAAAATTAAAAAAAAACCTCTGAAATATACCTAGAAAAATGAATTAAAGTACAATCGTGTAAAAAAAATAATCGTGTAAAAAAAATAACGTGGCGTGTGGGGACATTTTATGATATTTGCCATGGCAGTTAAAGTGTTAATGTTACGAGAAATTTATAAGAACTGGAAGCAGCCATTGGCAAATTATTTTGTAAATACAGTATGTAAAGCAGAGAGTTTAAAAGATATTACAAAAGAAGCAATTACAAAGCTCTCTTCTATAGGTTTAGAGGTTGAAGGTATTGTCTGTGATATGGGTTTAAATTTTATAAATTTAACTAACATTTTGAATGTGACTCCAGAAATTTTTTTTTTATTGGTGAGAAAAAGGTTTTTTGCCGTTTTGTTGACGATGAAGCTGCTAGGCATTGTGGACTGCAAGATCGATAAGGTGATTAAAAATTGGAATGTACCATTTTTTTCCTCTTCTGGGAATTTGGTATAGGCTTATATTCTCATCACATCTGTCTACGCCTCCCATATTGTAGTTATGAACTGAAATAACTCGTGGCTGATCAACCATAATACGCTTATTTTTCTTTCTATCATATCTGGATACCTTCGTTATGGGAAATGCAGACATATAATTTGATGCAATATTTACAACACTATTGTCATTCCACCGAACTACCGCAATAGGTGCCTCTGAAGCAATCTTGGTGTCAAACATACCCTGACTTTCTTCCTTCATTTCGTCTTTTGATTTCAATGGACACTTCATTATTCGATTTTCTCTCATTGTACCCGTTCCTCTTATGTTCTGTAAGCTAAGAGTGTGGAGTAAGGGGAATGTTGTAAAGAAATTATCAAAAAAAATATGATATGGAAAATTTCTCATTGACTTGAGAACTTCAGCATACTGCAAAACAATGGAGGGTCCCAAACCATACTCGCGATACCTCTCATCGATAACACTTTTGGCTCCCTGATACGGTTCCATCCACACAACATATCCTGCTGATGTAGCACCAATCCAAAACTTATAACCGTAACGGATAGGTTTTCCCCGTATAAACTGCTTACATGGGTGCCTTCCGTATGCGGTATCATTGCTTTGTCTACACAATGGTTTTCTGAGTGAATCATATTTTCTTGAAATTTTCGATTCAAAGCGTCAATTAGTGGACGCATTTTAGCAAAACGATCGGATTTGTCCAAAGCTTCATTATCACAACAATGAATGTTAGAAAAAATAAAATCGAAGCAATCTTGCGACATCGCATGGATAACAAGTTTATGTTGAGTGTCTTTCACATTTTCCCAATACATACGTCGTCTTGGTAGGCTAACATATCCGCTTAAAATAAGAATACCGATAAATTTTTTCATTTCTTCCACTGTGATGTCATTCTTCTTATTGCTCCTTTACGCATATAAATTTGAATTGTCAACCAGTATTCCGAAAACTTCATCATCAAAATATATGTTGAAAAGTTCCAAATGAGTATTTACATTACAAACTGTGCTCAAATTAGGCCACTCTACCTCCTTTCGAAAAACATCGCTCGTATCTTTCCACTGGTGGGATTTCTTCTTAGAAAGCTGAGACATGACTATTTTCTTTTTTAGTGTAGCCAGTGGGAGATCGTCTTCAGAATCCTTACTTTCAAACAAAACTGTATTTACTTCTGCATTAGCCTTCAATAGCAAAGCTGGTAAATTATTTATGTCGGGGTTATCTTCTTCTCCCGAATCCTCATCAGTAATGTTTTCGTCATCAGGTGGCATCAGGAAGATTATGAATGTCGTCCGCGTTTTCCAACTCCTCCAAAAGTTCATGTAAAGTTAGGCCCCTACATAGAACAGTAATATTATAGAACATACCTTGTATGCCTACTGTCCTTTAAAAAGGACAGTAATCTTTAAGCCTAGTTTTTGCAATAATTAAAAAATTCCAAACGTTTCAAGTGATTAAAAGAACTTAACTTAACCTTTCTTAAGATAAATTTATAGTTATTAACTTTTAATCGCAAATCAAGTGGTGCTGATTTATACATTTTTGAAATGTTCACAACTACATTAAGTTTTAAACAAAAGAAACACTGATGTTATTCCTATGCAGCAATAGGTGTAACTGAGCCAGTCAAGCATCTGCATCCTGTCTGCTTTGTTACAAATAGACAAGTTAGAACACGAAAATTGATGACCTTTTAAAAGGCAGTAGGCATATCTGGGTTAAGTTTAGGGTGTCTACCTCGGGAGGCTGAAACAACAATTGCATTTTTGAGTAATTTTGACAAACTGTTTGATTTATTCAATTCTAGCATTAACAGGCAAATAAAAACTTTTTAAAAAGATTTTCATGTCAACGAGGAAACTGTTTCTTGGAAGTATATTCCGAAACAAATGTTATATGATATGATCACATTTATCAAAAATATTAGAATTATAAACTCTACTGGGAAGGACATAACTTCGAATTCAAAATTTTTAAGTAGCTGGTTAATAACAATTAATTCGTCTATGGGAATATCTTAAAACAAAGAATTCTAAATTTATTATGGGCAGGCGATTTAATCAGGATTCTTTAGAAAACTTTTTTGGGAAAGTTCGGCAACAGTCAGGAAATTGTATTAACCCAACCCCTATTCAATTTGAAAGAGCATTTAAAAAATTATTTTCTGTAAATTTTTTAAATAATGGTAATACAAATTGTGCTGAAGACTTTGATAGTATCTTAATTACAAGTATCCAACACTAGTAAAAGTGAAAGTAATCGCAATATTATTTCCGAAAAAGAAGACGGCAAAAATACTAATTTGAACATTTCCAATACTGATTACCAGCGTGAAGAACTTCCAACTCAGAATACACTGAAATATGTATTTGGTTATCTTATTAAAAAAACGTTACAAATTGATAGTTGTGATATGTGTAAGGAATTTTCAATTAAACAAAGGTCAGATTTAGATGTGACCACATTATTGACATATTATCGGTCTTACTGTGATAATTTTGGCAGTCTCCATGTGCCCACAGAAAACAATTTTATGTACATATATGCACTAGAACAAATATTTACAAATAATTTTGAAAAGTTTTCTTCAAGTTCCCAAATAGGTTTTAAGTATCTATAACGTATGAGCAAAATACATTTTATTCCTCCA
Organism: Vesta saturnalis; assembly: GCA_036346205.1. Classification (NCBI taxonomy): domain Eukaryota; kingdom Metazoa; phylum Arthropoda; class Insecta; order Coleoptera; family Lampyridae; genus Vesta; species Vesta saturnalis. Next base: position 1,177,409 of record JARFJB010000091.1, on the reverse strand, counting down.
TGTCAGTCCTTCCCATCCCAATATTTACCTACATTATTTGTTAGAATGCGTATATTTTATAGTTTAAAGTTTATAAATAGAGATTTTAAAAGTCACACTAACAAAAATAATAGAAAAATTACTATATTGTCCCATTTATAAGATTTATTTTGCAATAAATATTTTTTATTGTGTACACTTATTTAAATTTTCAATTCTGTCACTTCCTGATTATCCATAAAACTATTTTTCAACATTTTTGGATATTTAAAGTTATCGCCTTCTAGTACCACTTGCAATATGGCGTTTTAATCTCAATGTCATGAAATTTCGTACTTAAAATTAGCTTCTGATTGTGTTATTCTGTGGTAAAATATTTCTATCTAAAGGGATTTTTTTGTTTTAAGATTGGCGTCATGTATTTATTTACATTGAATGTATGACGCTATGGGTAATTTGAACCAATTTAAGTAGGCGTCAAATTAAACCCTTAGAATATAAGGTGTACTATATTCTAAGCTTAAACCTCTATTGCTTTCCTTGTCTAAGGTTAAACCATTGTTTATTAACAATCGTTAAACTAAATAGACATGGATCTGATATGGTTAAACCAGAGTACATAATTATATTAATATTATGCACTCTTAGGTTAAACTACTATATCATATTTCTTTTAGATAGCTACTTGGTTTTGTTTATTTTTGAGTTCTTATTACTTTTGCATGCGTTTTTATTGTTAAACAACTGTAGTTTCCAAGACGGATATTGCTTGTTTGTGTACTGAACATTCAAAAATGCCTTTGACTATTGAGTAAAATACATTTTTATTAAAATGTAAACTTTCACCATTATCACACAATAAAATAGTTATCTTTTTTGAGTTTTTTAATGGTGTATTTTAAATTATACAATCTAAACGTTTCGATAACACTTACAGTTATCTTCCTCAGTAGTAACATTTGTTAAAATTGTTAAAGGTGTTGTAAGCAATTTTGTTAAAGTTGAACAATTAAAACAAACATCAGCCTGCTATCAACATAACAGTTTGAGAAACATATAAAGCCAACTATAAAAATTAAATTTTAGTAAAGAATAACTATGTCATTAAAATTAAATATTGTTAAACTGTCTTAAAGATGACAAATCAGAACAATCTCTACGACGAAAGCCAACAATGAAAAATGTCAGCCAAAAAACACATTTAACAAAATTTAATCAAGTTATGATGTAAGTGTAAAGTTCAATTTCAAAATGATAGAAGTATTCACAAATATAAACATGACATCAAATAAAATAATCCAGTTTAATCTATCAAAGAGATATCTTTATCTATAGTGCAAGTGTTATTAACAATGAAAAGCATAATGCAAAACGTTTTTTGTAATTTTTTAATTTTATTCTTAATTTCAACTACTCATGTTAAATTATAGTGCTGTGGTAATTTAACATATAATTGGTAAATGCATTTACTTCAAGGTCTAGGAAAAACACAGCAAAAACCTAGACATACCAAAAGTCAAAATAAAAATCAAAATTAAGACGTATCATTATGCCTTTTTTTAATTAAAGATGCCAACACCTATTTAAACGAAGATTTTCTTATCTATTAAAATTATTAAGGTGTTTATATATTTCAATAGCTTCACGTTGTAAACGAACATAATAATGAGTTTGTCTTGATAATGTTTCCATATTGTCAAATTGAATGTCATGATTTAGATTATTCAGGGCATGGTCAGCCACATCATACTTCTCTGGTTGACCTAATCTACAAAATCTCATATGTTCTATACGTCTTGTATCAAAGATGCATTTTGTGGTTCCGATGTATACTTTTCCACATGAATAAGATAACTTATACACTCCGGAAGATGATAAAGGGTTTGGCACATCTTTAGGTGATCTTAATCTTGTACGTTTAAAAATAGTCCTAATGCCATATTTAATTAGGATTTTTTCAATTCTATCTGTAACATTAGTTATAAAAGGAAGAAAAGTAGTACCAATATTAAGAACTGGTTTTTCTTTAAGGTTACGTCTAGAAGGTGTAATAACATTATTAATATCTGTAAGTGAATATCCATTATCTTGTAAGGATTTTGTTAAATATTTATATTCATCCTTCAAAAATTCAGAGTCACAAATTCGTTTTGCTCAATCTACTAAAGATTTAATTACACCAATTTTTTGACGTGGATGGTGGTTGGATAATTTATGAAGGTATCTATCTATTTTTAGATATTAATATGTCAAGAAATGGTAACCCTCCATTAGTTTCTCTTTCTATGGTAAACTGAATACTACGATGTATACCATTTGTAAAAACCAAAAACTCATGCAGTGCTTCTTCTCCATGTCTCTAAATAACAAATGTGTCATCTACATATCTATACCAAACCTTTAAGGCCTATTGTTAGTGTAATTGGTTCTCCTACATATAGTCTTGCAAAACATCTTAAATTTTTATTACATCCTCATATAGGAACAATACTCCATTACATTAAAAATTTTGCCGACTTTGTTGAAAAAATGTATAGGTTTCAAAATTAAAGAGGGTGATTTAATGGTTAGTTTTGATGTTGTTTCACTTTTTACAAAAGGGCCTCTATAAGAAACTATTGAATACATTGATCATCTTTTTCAAAATAACATAGCCATTCTTTTTCAGCACTGTCTTACAACAATTTATTTTCAGTGGGATAGTAAATTTTATGAACAGATCGAAGGTGTAGCAATGGGTAGTCCCCTTAGTCCTGTTATAGCTAATTTTTACATGGAAAAATTTGAAACTTTAGCGTTACAAAATACACCTAAAAAACCTCCAGTTTGGTATAGATATTCTTACCTCGTTGGTTTATGTATGTGCATCAGTGCACGATTTGGCCAGTAACCGGTCTGCTCGCTATGATATTACTCTTGAGAACAATACAATTGCCTCGAATCGACCAGGCTACAAGGAGCGGTCAAGGTCGAAACAAACAGGCCCCGTTGCTGACGACTGTGCAAGGAATGAATGGCGAGTCGGTACCTGGAATGTTAGAGGTATGCATGGTAAAGAATTTGAAATTGCGAGTGTAATGTACGAAAAACACCTTGATATTCTGTGTGTATCGGAGACAAAGCGCGAAGGAAAAGATGCTGTGGAGATGGAGGATGGCAGCCTGGCACTATGGTCAGGAGTTGAGACTGAAGTGCATGGCGCAAATGGAGTTGGGATGATCATAAGTGAAAGAGCGAAAAGATGTGTTAAACAGTACAAATTGGTATCTCTCCAGGTAATATGGGTTAGAATGAAAGTGGAGTTTCGAAGAATTTTTCTTATTGCATGCTATGCACCGGTGAATGGAGAAAGAGACCAGGAGCGTGAGAACTTCTGGAATGAAGTAGAGAACGCGTTGAACGTATGTAAGCCAAACGAAAGAATGATGATAGTGGGGGATATGAACGGATGGGTGGGTGTACAGAGAGAACATAGTGAACGCGTTCTAGGAAAGTTCGGAGACCAAAGAGTCAATGAGAATGGTGAACACCTGCTGAACATCTGTGTGGAGAGAAGCCTGTTTGTATCCAATACGTGGTTTAAAGATAAAAATGTGCATATGTATACATGGCAAAGAGGTGAATCTAAAAGTATGATAGACTTGATAGTGTATGATGAACGGCTTAGAAACCTGGTGAAAGACACAAAGTAATGCGCGGATCGAACCACTTTTTGGTTGTATCGAGAGTGTGTTTAAGGCAAAAGTGGGTCTGGAGAAGGAAAGCAAACGTAGTGCGAACGTCCAGAATTAGGGTCGACAAACTAGTGGTTAATGGTGCGAGAATGAAATACGCAGATGCTGTGAGTAAAGGGTTGAATGTGAATGAAACAGTGTGGAACGAACAAATAAAAGACACTAACGTTGAAAGTGCATGGATAAGCTTGAAAAACTCTGTTGTCAATTCTGCCGTGCGAATATGTGTAAGAGCGACTGTAGGTAGACAGACAAAATGTGCTTGGTGGAAAAAGTCGGTAAAAAAGGGAGTATGTAAGAAAAAAGATGCGTACATGGCAATGATTGCTGCAAAAAATGAGACTGAGAAGAAGCGATTGTATGAGGTGTACAGATTAAGAAACAAAAGAAGCGAAGGAGGCAGTGAGAATAAGTAAAGAGGAAGTGATGGCTGTGGAAGGAGAGAAAATACAGAATGATTTTGAGGGAAACAAAGAATTCTTCTGGAAATGAGCCAAAAATACAAAACGTGGCCCAAAACAAAACGTTGCAGGAGTGATGAATATTAGCAACGAAATAGTATGGAACGATTGTGAAGTGAGGAAATGCTGACAATAATATTTCGGAAAGCTGTACAGTAGTGAGGAAAGTAAGACTGAAGGGTTAAATAAGGAGAATATAGAAGGAATGATGAATGAAACTGAGAAGGATATTGGAATAAATGAGGTAGAGAAAACGGTAGGAAGGTTGAAAAACGGCAAGGGAGCAGGCGTAGATGAAATCACTGGTGAAATGCTCAAGTATGGTGGTGCAAAGCTTATACGAAGATTGTGTGAATTATTCAATGTATGCCTTATGTGTGGAAAAGTGCCGAGGGATTGGAAGAGCGCGATCATTGTACCACTGTATAAGGGTAAGGGGAACAAGAGTGATTGTAAGAACTACAGAGGAATAAGTTTTCTCAGCGTGCCTGGTAAAGTATTTGGAAGAATACTGATTGATAGAGTACGAGAAACTACACAAACTAAGATTTGTGATGTGCAAGGTGGCTTCATGTCAGGAGAGGATGTGTCGATCAGATGGTTGCTCTCCAGCAGGTGATTGAAAAGTGTTTCAAGGTAAAAATGAAGTTGTACTGTGCGTTTGTAGATCTGGAGAAAGCATATGACAGAGTGAATAGGAAGATGCTGTCAAGCGCAATGAGAGCCCGCTTTTCACATCACTACCGGCTGCCTCCATATCTTCTTTACCAGGCCTTTTCCGTCTTTATTACGAGGCACTTGATACATCAGTAGTGTGCTTACTTATTTATCAAGTACCTACTTGCCTAGAAGCAACTTTTTTAAATGCAAGTAATTATTCCCTATATTTAGGTAGTATTAAAAACTATTAGATGTCAAATTTAATTTAGACATAAATAGGTAGGTATTTTTTTCAACGAAACGGTTCTGATAAACTTCATTAACACTATCTACTATATAATATAATACCTATACGTAATGTAATCAGGCCTCTATAAGAATTTGCAATATTAAGATATCTAATTTAATATTTTACCTAGGGACGTCCCTCGGTACAGCAACTGGGAATGTTTCCTGGTACAACAATAAAGATTTGGCAAACGATCATTTTTTAAGTTGGATGTCGAGTTGAAGTTTCGTAGATCCATAGAATGTATTTCAGTTAACCCTACATTCAATGTATGCTATAGGAAGTTAGTTGCAAAATTTCAAGCCACAATTATTTATACAACCAATAAGGACAAATACTTGAACAATATAAAAACACAATGTTGTGTACAAAAGCAATAAACCTCAAACTACGAGCTACTGAGGAGGCCACCTTTGCGATTTCATAGTCACACCTGTACCGCTAAGGACAACACCTTCCTCTACCCTTTTCATAACAAAACTGGAGTGCATATTTACAATTAAATTTCTCGTCACCGCAATGTATAGACTGGTATAAACTGCTCTTTATCTACCTATATAGACACATAAATAGCACTCAAGGTCAAATATCACAAACTGGTTATAATTTGTACATGACTTTAAAAAATTCTGGATATAAATAGATGTAATATATCATAGCAACTAATACATAAATTATCAAGGTTACTTTTGCACGAGATGGATGTTTATCGTAAACACTCAGAATTACTTTGAGGTTTTTTTCAATTGTCCCACAACATTGACGCAAAATTGCGGTGAATTAATTCAAAATCTATGTTTTTGGTTTATGTATATATAACATTTGGTATCATATTTCACTTTTATGATCTTTGTCTTTATTTGTTAGGGTAATTGACATTTATCTTTAGATTACGTTGCAATAGTATCCACAAGAATTGCAATTCATTTCTTTGAATATGTCACTGGCGCATACATTGCACTTTGTGTATTATCTTTACTCACGTTTACCAAGAATGTCTATTAAGACCAGTTCTTAACCTTTGCCGACATGAAATACTCTCTCATGTCTAGATTTGTTACATCTAGAGTATGTTCCATTCATTAGAGTTCATAACCTTTGCTTGCACATGTGTTTCATTCTTGTGCCAATTTTTTTTGCGTCAGTTCATTACACAGCCACTTCCACTTAATATTCTGTGAACGTTAACAGATTTATATGTATATAATAAAATTTTATTTCAACAATCAGTCGTTACATACATACATACATAGATATAATACAAAATGGCATCATGCAGCAACCGATCAAAACGGTCCCTCTACAAGAAAACAAACATACTAAGATGTTTTAGTGCGGGTACATATACTAAAAGAACCCGATGAGTTACTTTTGGATGAAAATATACCAATAATTTCGATACGAGACAGTGATGTTGAGGATGATTTGCAAGATTCTTTGAAAAGTAAGTATACATTGCTTAATTTATTGTTTTTATGTAGTGATTTACTTGATAAGTATGTTATTGATTCACCCAATTATTTTGTAGCGTCACACCTGCAACCACAGTTGTAGCTTCACTGCAGCCACCTACACTCCAATATGGAGGAAAACAATTGGATTTAATTCATATATAAAGAAAGTGTAAAGATAAGCCGAAGTACATTAAAAGTAAAGAAACGCTGAAGTGTTAAATAAAATTGTCATTCAAAATGTAATTAGCCTTAAATTATTTATGTCTATGTGCAGGAAAATGTGAAACCGAACCCTAAAAAATTAGTGATAACTTATACACCAAGGAAGTAATTTAATGCAATCTTGTAAAAATAGTTCCCAAAAGCATGTAAATAAATCAGAAACTTTTAATTCAAATATATGATTAGTTCCTAATGCCAAAATAGTGAAATGATAACTTACATAAATACATAAAATACATTATGGAAATATTCAAAGATTTGCAAGTTAGATTTAAAATGTGAGCAATTTCAATCTTTAGAGTATAAAAACAAAGGCTTTCCGCACCATTTATTAATTTTATTTCGTCATTTTAGAAATATAATTTGCATAAGATCATATAAACAATGAAATGTTTAGATTTTATGCATATTGCTAGTGAAATTGTATTTAACGTAGGTAGTATCTGGCACTAGTGCCAGAGATTCTCAAAATTGAAACTAACGGCCCACCATTGTCTTTTTATTTTTGAAAGTATTCCAAGAGTTTTGTTACAAATAACTGCGATTGAGAGTTCAACACTATTCCTGGCATATTGAAAAATATACAAACGACGCAAGTGTTTACTATTATATACAGTGTGTCCACAAACTGTTTTCACAAAAGAAAACTGCAGATTCTAGAGCTGATTTTATGTCGATTTAACGTAAATTACCTTAATACAAAAATACTTCCTAAGAGAGCTAGAGCTCTTGGAAGATGGCGCCTAACATCGGTTTAATTCAAATATCTTCAAAATGGTTTTTTGTTTTTAAAAATTTCGAAATTTTAACATAAAATATAAAAATTTCGATTGTTTCATAAAAGAATTATACTTTTGCCTGAAGTCCCTGCGACGCACAGTTTTCGAAATAAATCGATTTGTACTTTTCATGTGTTAATCATACTTTTATAAAATTAAGTAACGAATTCAATTACAATTATGAAAGATGGCTATGGAAAATAAACAAAATAACAATTACGTGAACGTCAAAATAGCTAATATTACAGATACTAGTTGAGGTTAAAGTGTTAAATAAGTTTTAAGTGAAAGATTTTTTTATTGTTTAGTTACATTACCGTAAATACAAAAAGTTGAATATTGTCAGAATGGTTTCGTTTAGTAACGAAGAATATGCTGATATACATTAGTGTAGGGCGAAATGCAATGCAACGCTCGGGCAGCAGCACGTAGATATGCAGATAAATTTCCATACATTGTAAATCAAATTTCACTATAACATTAGTGTAGTGTATAATTAATTGCGCATGACGTTTACTAGCAACAGATAAGCGCATTAATGATCCTATAATTAGATTTATTGCATTCACATCAAAATTCTTATGTAGCCACCAATTTATTTAATTACTTATAAATATGTACTTAAAATTATCATTTATTAAAGGATCAATTATATAAAACTGTTTTAGAACCTCTGACTAACAAGTAATTCTTAGTTCATACAGCAATTCAATGAACCGCACTAATCCAAAAAAGGGAATTCTAGTTGAAAAATACTATACAAAAAATAATACTGTTTAAATTTAATATTAAATCGTTAGGGACGGACGTTCTACTTTTAGCTGACATTTCTAAAAATTTTCGGCAAACTTGTTTAAGTACATACAAACTTGATCTCCTGCACTATTGTACAGCGCCCGGTTTAGCATTCAATACTATGCTTAAAATTACGCAAGTAAAGTTAGAACTATTTGCAGGCATTGATATGCTAATGTTTATTTTAAGAGGAATTAAAGGTGGTGCGGCCCAATGTTCTAATCGGTATGCTAAAGTTAACAGTAAGTACATGGGAGAAAAATGTAATCCAACTTCCGAAAGTGTATATTTAATGTCCTACGATGTAAATAACTTATATAGAACCGCGATGTCAGAATTTTTACCATTTGGGGACTTTTCATTTGTGGATGAAGCTAATTTTGAAACTTTGGGTTTAATAAACCATCCTGATGATTCATAAATTGGTTATCTAATCGACTGCGCTTTAGACTATCTACATGAGTCACAGTAATCTACCACTGGCACCCGAACATATGGTTCCACCCGTGCCTGATTCAAATTCAAAATTAAAAATGATTGCTTACATTGTATCCCAAACGTAATTACGTAATTAATCACAGAAATTTGAAGGAATATTTAAAATACGGATTGAAGTTGATAAAAATACACAGTAGATTACGTTTTAAACAGTCCCTGTGGTTAAAAAAATATATCGATTTAAATACCACCATGCGGCATCAATCTCACAATGAATTTGACAACATTTTTTGTAAATTAATGATTAGTAGTGTTTTTGGGAAACGGATGGAAAATATACGTAAATATAAGGACATACGTTTAATAACGAAATGGGATGGTTGCTACGGTGCTCGTGATTACATATCAAAACCAAATTTTCATAGTTGTACTATGTTTAAGAAAGAAATTAGAAATCAATTTTAAGGTGGGCATTACTTAATAGTTATTCTTTAATCGCGCATTAACACTCGAGTTGGTTAAAATATTTTTCAGAGAATCGCTTTCTTTAACTGTCCTGTTTTTCCAAAGTGAACATTTTATGTCGACTAGGCTGCCATCTCGTAATGAAAGTGCAGAACGCCTGACAGTTCTCATTCCTTGACGCAATACATTCATAGTAGAACCCCGACACCTTCGCCGCCATCTTGGATTTTGACGCCACAAGGCCGGCCACGTGGGAGACCGTATTTTTTACCCTTATTTTTATGGTTTCTTTTCGGAGGCCTTTTTCCACCCCTTGATGGAATTTTCATCCCTAATTATGGTCTTTTTGACAGCATTTTTTTGTCGACCTTATTTTATGGTTTCTTTTCGGATGCCTTTTTCAGCCCTTGGTGGAATTTTCAACCCTTTTTGTTGTACTAACAGCCTTTGTGACAGCAATTTTTTGTACTTGCTCACGTGAGGAGTGTATTTAGGGTTTGGTCTTGGGGTTGGTCTTGGACTTGGACTTGGTCCAGGCTTCTTTTAGGGGGCCCTTTTCAACCCTAATTAAGGTACTTTTGGTAATATTAAGAGCAGTGCAACCCCTGGAGGTTAGGCAATAGCACGTGTTCTGATTGAAAGAGATTTTTATTTAAGCTGTGTTTATTAATATGTATTAGGACCCATTTTTATTTTATCAAATGAGATTGCATAATTGTATCTCGTTTAATTTCTATCTACAGATTGTGATCTTTTACCTATACGAAAATTTATTTATACATTGGTGTTGTATTCTAATAATTAAATTTCACTGTCATTTTAAATTAATCTCAACACGCACTGCAAAAAATTGTTTAAAGTTAATTACACGACACGGTAATCAGAATATTGTTTTTCTAAACGAATATTAAAACTGGTTGCTTACCTTTGAAATATCTTAAATCACCATCCTCTCGTTAAAATTGTTATATATACACAGGTCCTCGGTATCCAAACACTTAATATTTTTAAAAAAGATATGTTGTCTGCAACTATGCAGCTAAATAAATAAATAAAGGTTATAACTACCGTTTTCTGCTGCACGTATAGGCACACTAATACCACTTTCTATGTTTTGACTTATGCTTAATTGATATAAAACTGGTTATCGAGTAAAAGTAATTTTTGGAATGTAAATAAAATATTACATGCTGTACATACACACAAAATTGTTTTATAGAAAACGAATTCATTATAAAATCCTCATTAAAATATAACATAGAGTTAATTACAGTTGGTGTAATTATATAATATCAATATTGAGTAGCATACTTTGTTTAATAATAATTGCTAAAAATCATAAATTTTTATAAAACGACTAAAAGAAAGAAATGACAGTAGGTATCACGTAACGCTTAATTAAAAACAAAGTAATAAAACATCTTTTTTATTTATCAGACTAGAATAGTAGGAAAACAAAAATTGTACAATAAGTTGATTATCTCGTCATTTAAGATTAAAGATACAGTGAAAAACTTATTTACAAAATCAAACATAGGTAAAATATAGAAACATTAACGTATAAAGTCCACACAGATTCGAATGCTAATCTTGCAGAGTCGTTTTGTTATAATGGAACCATCTAGAATTTTTCTCCAGGAAGCGTAAATGATACCCTTGCGGTGCTCGTCCAAAGGAATCAAAACATTCCCTATTACCGTTCTCGTCAATGTAGATAGCGGTCCAATGCTAACCTGGTTTGTTTGCAGGATCCGTGTTTACGATAATTGCACACGCTCTAGGTGCGTGGCTCGGTTGTTAATTAGAAGCACATACAAGCCGAAACACATTCTTCTTGTGGCTGGGGATCGATTTCAAGCATCTCAACACTTGTACCGCATACATCTTTGGAATTGGTATGCACCTAGGATTTATTATAAAGAGGTTGCATAATTATCCTCTACCATAAAAATTGTATTCTAATAAAGAACAAAGACATGTAAAGATAATGAGAAGTGTGTGATAGTAAAAGATTTTATTTAATTAATTTAACCTGTTAACATCTTATAAGATGTTAAAACATGTAGTTGATGTGATAAGAACCCTGTATATTCTTCTATTTTGAGACGATGCTTAGTTTCTCATTAACTGTCGTTCAGATAAGGTTAAATCATTATTAAATTGTATATACTAACTGATTCGAACGCTTTAGAAGACATAATTGTACAATAATCGAGAAAAAGTATTTCAGAAATGGACCTATGCGAACCCTGTATATCCTTCTATTTTGAGACGATACTTAGTTTCTCATTAACTGTCGTTCAGATAAGGTTACATCATTATTAAATTGTATATACTAACTGATTCGAACGTTTTAGAAGAAATAATGGTACAATAATCGAGAAAAAGTATTTCAGAAATGGACCTATGCGAACCCTGTATATCCTTCTATTTCGAGACGATGCTTAGTTTCTCATTAACCGTCGTTCAGATAAGGTTAAATCATTATTAAATTGTATATACTAACTGATTCGAACGTTTTAGAAGAAATAATGGTATAATAATCGAGAAAAAGTATTTCAGAAATGGACCTATGCGAACCCTGTGTATCCTTCGCCTAAGTAGCCGCAGATGGTGTGCATATACGCAATGACCATACCGTTACATGTGTATGAGGAAACCCCCCTGAAAAAAACTCATACAAGGTAGACGGTAACGGGAATCGGACCCATTACTTCCCGAATCCTAAGCAGGTCGCGTTAAAATTTATATCGAGAGATCAACACAAAACCAAAGTATGCTGTTAAATTTAATTATTTTGAATTGGTACTTTAGCCACATGCACAGTATGACATTTATAAGGAACGACAAAGGAGAGGAATTCATTCCTCGATCTGCGCATGCACTTCAAAACTTTCGGTACATATACAGGGTGTCCCAAATAGAGTAGGATAGTATGCGTATCTTTCTTATTATTAAAGATAGAGATTTGCTTAAATGGGCAATATTGTGCCATTTTTGGGCCGAGTTCGATTCCGTTGAGAAACATTTCAGTTTCCGAACAGTTTCGAAATTATTAAAAAAAAAAACAAAAATCGCCGATTTCTGTAAACTCAAATATCTCCGTAATTATGAAAAGATATGAAAAAAAGTTTCAGATTAGTTACTTACTTAAAAATGATGTCAAAATAAATTTCAAGATGGCGGTTTCCAAGATATTAATAGCAACTATCTTATTTCAAATGGGCGCCATATTGGATTTACACAATTAAATGGAATTTTTTTTCTCTTTTAAACGATGTATAACAACCTATGTACGAATAAAAATTATGGGAAATATTAATTGTTTTCGTTTTAAATCAAGTAGCCATGATTAACAATAAAACAAAATTTACTGTAATACGACCAACTGTCAAGTTGTATTAGTTTATTGATTGTGTAAATAATTAGTATTGCTGCGTTGTATTATTAAGTGATAAATTTATAATAATTGTTTTTTCTTTAATTATTTCTAATGGCGACCTTTCCATCAAATGAACAATATATGTTTTGTACATACATAAAGTGCTACAAAAACTCCCGTCTTGCTGCTCAAGATTATCTAACAAATTTTCCAAAGCGTAGGCAACCGGACATGAAAATAGTTGCCTGTATAATGTTTAGTTATTTCGTTGTTTGTTCCCAGCTCCCTAAAGAGATATAGTACCATAATGATTTTAACATTTGCTTGTGAGACCATTCGTGTATGTCCAGACGATATTATTTTCCATTAAAGATATTAAAACTTTGATCCATACCCATTTTGGAGTTATATGGTTATTTTTGGTATATATTATTTTGATTCCATCACTAGCTGTACCTGGTCTGCTTTGCTGGCGCCTAATACATATTTGAAAGTAAAAACGTTAATAAAAACAGTAGGTATACATACGAACAATATTCGAAATATATGCGAAAAAACGATTGTTCATATCTTTTGAAAACCGTGACCTATCGAAAATTTGTGCACTAAAAACAATCTATACCTCAGCCTTAGCAGCATATATACATTTGACAACATTTGAGTAATTAATTCTCGAGATTTGTCATTACGTACAACGGGCATCGCGTTTTTGTATATAGATTGTTTCCAACTTAAAATTTTTAACACGTGCTACAATTTGTGATTGCTCATACATTTTAGTACATACACATTGGAAAACGACCTCCAAGTCAGGTGATTTCAAAGAGCCAACGGAGTGTAACTCAGACTGATAGCGTGATTTTTAAAGTAGTAGATGTGTAAGTTACTCAATCGTAAAACATAATAATTATAGCACTACCCCATTGGTTTTGCAATTTTTTTACTTTGAGAATAATTTCTAGTAATTATTGCCGGGAATATTTCGTTGTAACTTTTGTTTGTGCTGACAAACATATTTAATATTGCTCTATTGCTGTGTTTGAATTAAATGTATGAACCAAAAAGTAATCTAATCAAATACAACTCAGACTCAAAATAAATTAGAAACTAATTTCCCAGATGTCTTTTCGAGCTTGCTGTGTGTTCACAATAGACACGAGAGCCCGTAATTAGTTTCAGTAGTAACATAACAAGTGATTAAGAATAATGATAATTAAATAGATTGCTGAATAGAAATAGACTTGAAAAGAAATCTGGAAAATTATTTTCTAATTAGTCTCATTCTGGAGAATATTTTTTGGCTGATACACTTAATTCACACACAGAAATTAAATACGTTTATCCACACACTCAAAAGCTACAACAAAATATTCCCGGTAGTAATTACTAGAGACATTTCTCAGTACAACAGTGACCGGATTGGTTCTGACGTATGCGCGGGTCTTGAAATAAAACCTTCCATTGCCTTTAAAAAATGTAATAAAATAATCATATACAATACCTCAAGTGGCCGATGAATTGCCGAAAATTTTTGCTAAAGTGTATGAGTGTTTATTGCTTCGATATAAATTGGTCGAGACCAATTTTGAAGCAATACACACGATTAAGCACTTTGACAAAAATTTATGCAATTCGTCGGCCACGAGTGGTATTTAAAAGACTATTCAACGAACAAAATTGACAAGTCATGAATTAATTAATTAGTTTTAATTTAGAACAAGTTACAGTAGTAGTTTCGATGGTAGTCGGAGTCCTCATTACTTTGACGAACAAAATAAACGTCAAAGTTTATGGCAATTTGACATTTTACCGGAAGGCAATTAGATTTCACAAGAAGAGAAATGAATTGTCGGGAATATTCCGCTAGCGGAATGGTCGCACAATTGTGGTCTGATTGGACCACATATAAAAAATAGTAAATTGTAATTGGTTGATAGTTGACATGGAGAGGGTTAGTTGAATAGTCATTATTATCACTCCCTCGTTATATTATTATATTATGTATCAAGACGAATGTGGAGTTCCGCTTAATAAGCAATAATCAAAAGCAAACTAAAATCATATTGGCATTAGTCAATTTCCAAATGGCAATAAACAAAAGCAAAAGACTAATACCAATATGATTTTGATTAAGGTTAATTTGCGTTTGATTATTGCCAGTTTGAAAGTGATGCCAATTTTTTTTTAAATTAATGTCCTTTTGATTCTGATTATCGCCAATTTGAATTTGAAAAAGGATAGTTTCACTGTACTAGCGGCAAAATTTTTGTATTTTAAGTACGGTCTAAAAATTATTATTATATTTTTCAATTAATTTGGGTCGTTTAATCAAAATTAAAACATAGACACTTCCATGTACGTGTTTTTCAATTCACCATATTTCTTATCAAATAAGATTCTAATTATTACTGCTAGGTGTCCTAAATTTTTATGAAATTTATATAATTATGTTATTAGATTAATTTCAATGTAGAAATAAGTAAATAAAGATATATAACGATGAGCTGAATAATTACCTGTCCCCACAAAATAAAAAATTACAAATTAATTAGAGAATACATATTAAGAATGATATACAAGAGTTAGTGGCGTAACATAGGGGTTTTACTTAGGGTAGAGTTATTATGTATACTTGCACAAAATTTACTAAAAATTGTGAATGTGGACTAAAATATGCGAAATCAAATTACGCACGTCACATACACTTACTAAGTAAGCGCTTGACAAAATATTAAATATAAGAATGTTTAGAATGCAACATCACAAACCTTTTGATACGTGGGATACTGTCAAACATATGTCAAACTGTAAATCGTTGTCTCAGGTTTGACCTAAAATTAGAAAGCTTGGGAGTCCAACTATAGATGACCCCTAAAATTTTTGTAGCCGTTTTTCCTAGGTTCTTTTCTTCTAATTATGTTTTTTATTGAACGGTATCAACCAATTTAATACATTCAAATTCTTAACCTATAAAACGGGCGTAAGCTCTCTTAATTTCTTTAAAACAGCCAGAGTTAACCCAGAACAAATCGGAGCTCAACGCCAACACGTATACCTCGATCATGCACTTTACAAAATCGAACCTATTTTTTCAATCAAGTTAGCGTTACTCTCAACTCTAATCATAATTCATAAACTAATAAAATAAAACTAAATTAGATAATTCGCGAAATCCCATTTCACAATCTTGGTGTACTCATTTACTTTAGCAATAACTGTCCTCTGCTTAATTTAGTTTTTTTTTTGCGTAATGTTTCAGTAAGATTATTATACACAGTAAGACTTCTTTCTTTGTTAAGCATTTTGTACTCTCGATAATTGCCATGTTTATCAAGATCAACACTGTATTATCTGTTAATAACGTCTCCATGTATAGAGTTATTTGATACAACAACCTAATAGGTGCCTTTCCTATGCATAATTTTACAGCCAGCAATCTTTTGAATTGTTTTGTTCCTTTCCGAAAAGAAACTTGATCAAAAATTGCGCGAACCTGAATACCTTTTCATAACTGAAAGGTACGATGCTTAATATTCTATTAAATAGGTGCTTGAGATTTTCGGTAACTTGCATTGTTCACACAAACTCAGATTTGAAGCCTGATTGTGTAATAAATGGCACATTGGTGACATCGCAGAACATCACCTTTATGAAATCCGAGTGGGATAAGGAAAGGTTGCCTCCCTCACCTCAATCGGTACGTGGACCCGTCAATATGCAGAATTCATGCGATATCGTCGCAGATACTTTCAATTATGTTTACCTAAACTTCTATATATTAGACACAAGATAAAGCACAAGACGAAAATTATATAATACGAATATTGGCAACGTTTAGTCTAGTTCTCTATCCAAAAAACCTCACGAAGAAGATATTAGAGCATTCTATATAACTAATTATCAATTTGTACGGCATTACACGCACCTTCCGGATATTACCATACGTATAATCGGCTATTTCGTACGTACTGTACATACAGTTATGTTAGAGAAATGAAGAATAATACAAGACAGTGTAACACGGAGTTCCAGAATAGGTTTTTAATTTTGTAGGTACAATTTTGGCAAAAAATAAGTGTGATAGGCAACACACATTGCGCTTTGGCGATGTCACACGAAAATGTTTTGTTGGGAAGGGCATGATACAAATACACTATCATGGGAAGGGGTATAGTACAATAATTTGTGACGTAACTGTGACGTGTATGGTAGGTCAAGAACCGCGTTCCAAACAAAACAAAGTTACAGTGTAAAGTAGTATAATAATTAAAAGAAGCTTTTATTTAAGCTATTTGATCGTTTATATTAAGGTAAGTGCATTTATACATACACGTTGTCATTAAGTATTGTTTATAAAAAAAAGCATTGCAAATATATTTTCTTTAAACGCTTAAAATAACACTTATAAATAAAGTAAGGTTATGTGAATATTACTTAATTTAATAAAAAAAATGAATTAATAATATTCGCCAACTCTAGAACGTACTATAATTTTTATTTTCAGATAAAAATGGCTCAAACGAAACACGTTTTGAAATTTAGTGCTAAATTACTTCGCCAGTGCCGATGAAACAAAACTTATTCAAAGAGGTATTATTGATAAATAACTCAACGATATGTATTGAAATTAAAATTTTTTAAACTTAAAGGGGAAAATGCAGTGAAATCAAACCATGTAGAGCAGTTTATGTTTGTTGCTGAACTACTCGTAATGAAAGGGAAACTACATGCAAGCTTGAGGGATCGATTGTATGAGTAGAGGTAAAATATTTATTTTAAATAGAATGTTATTCATAAAGAAAAATATGTTAACCAACATTATATTATAAACTATCATTTTTTAGGTATATCTCGATAGAGATAGCGAAATTGAAAGATGGGAATGTAGCTGTCCTCGAGGACAATTTATATGCCATCAGATAGCGGCATTGTGGATATATGGCCATCATAACATTTCCATAACTGATGTACAATGCCAGTGGGCTAAACGGAAATCAAAACAAACAACAGTAAAAACTATTGATAAAATTTAGTGTGATGTCACATTGCTTTACAAATACTGTTTTGTCTGTTCAAATTCAGCAATTTACAGAGAGGTTATCACAAACTTTCGTACCTGTTGGGTTCACTTGGCTACCTGCACTGGAACCATCTATTGATGCTCATTTACTTGTAGACATCGAGGACTTTTTATCTTCTGACGAGTACCTTGCTTCTACAAGTAAATAGCAATGTCTTGTGGAGAAGGTGCGAATAGATAATAGAAAAATTAGAGCCATCAGCGAAGCCACTGTTGGCCAGGCCAATAATCAAAACTGGCTTATCTGTCGAAAAAACAGACTAACAGCAAGCAATTTTGGACCAGTGTTGGCTGCAATAAAAAGAAACTGCTGTCCTCCATCACTGTTTAGGCGATTAACCGGTATAAGTTATAACCCAAAAAATGTTTGAAAATATTTTGTCAATCAATAATTTCAGGCTTCTACAACCTCGACAAGGTAAATGCAGTTCAGTGGGGAAGAGCTAATGAGACAGAAGCTATAGAGCAATTGAAGGCAAGCACAAACCTCCCAGTTCACTTACAGGATTGTGGCTACATCAGTGTGGTTTTCTTGGAGCAAGTCCTGATGGATTAGTGGGAAGTAACTGTATTGTAGAGGTCAAGTGCTACCAATTTAGAAAAAATATTAAAGGATGCACTTAAGATTAATAATTCATATATCGTTTACTTTATGACGATAAAATTGTAATTAATGAAAACCATGCATATTATGCACAAATTCAGGGCAATCTCCATATAACAAATAGACATTTGTTACTTATTTTTGTGGACACCTAATGATTTTATATTAACAGAAGTTAAAAGAAATGATGTATGGGTTGAAAACATTGAATTGTTAAAATCATTTTGTGGCTAATATAATAAATACAATAAAAGTGGTGAATATATTTATTGATCATACATATGATCCACCTCCTTGAGGTGGCCAGATAAGAGTGCAAAGTGCTGTTTCTCGGAAACTATTCGTCGTAGAGGGTTGTGGTAAAAATTTGTATTACTAAAGTGGCCAAAAAAAGACCAGGGGGCTTAACCGCCATCCACAACTTTTAAAGTGATTTTTTTTACTGAAATCCACCTAGTAAATGTACCAAAAAATTATATGCTTTTGACAGCTCAGCTTTATTCGAGTAATTTTTGTTTGACATATCTATTAAAATAAAGTGGTGGGGGGCGATTCAGTGATTTTTAAACAGCTGTAACTCCTAAACGACTGAACTGATTTTAATAAACTTACTCTTATTGGAAAGAGCATTTATTGCTCCGTCAAATCCATCTTACCTGTAATAGGTCTAATTTTTACTGATGCCGCTAGAGCGCGTTTTTTGATATATCAGAAAATTGCAAAATTCTCCAACAATCGGCCCTTTTTGGGCCATAAATAGAATTAATAAAAAGAATCCGCAAATTTGGAATAATACCTTTCAAAAATAAATATATTATTACATTTAATTTTTGAAATTATGAAAACTTTTATTATTTAAAAATTATAAAATGATGAAATTTTTCATTGCATCTTGAAACAAGACAAATAAATAAGAATAAATACCTGTGTAATATCGACTTTTTCAAATTTTATAATAACTAAATTTTCTTTCTTCGATATTTTAGGACATGAATAAGATATCGAGATGCGATTTTCACTAACCTATTTAAGTATGATTTCGTCTCATTTTTATGAAAAATAGTCATAGTGTTGCATTTAATTTTTAGAGAAACGCGGTCTAGCGGCATAACTAAAAGTTAGACATATTACAGGTAAGATGTATTTGATGAAGCAATAAACGCTCTTTCCGACGAGACTTAAGTTTATTAAAATCAGTTCAGTCGTTCAGGAGTTACAGCTGTTTATTTAAAAAATCACTGAATCACACACCCCACCCCCCCCCCACCCCAAGATACGTCAAACAAAAATTACTTGAATAAAGCTGAGCTTTAAAAAGCATATAATTTCTTGGTACATTTACTAGGTGGATCTCAGTAAATCACTTTAAAAGTTTAGGATGACGGTTACGCCCCCTGGCGATCAACTTGCAAATTTGAACATATTTTCCACGGTCTTTTGTTTGGCCACTTTAGTACTAAAAATTTTTACCGCAACTCTCTATGACGAATAGTTTCCGAGAAACAGCACTTTGCATTTTTATCGTGCCATCTGATACATTTTAATTCTCATGTATCCTTGCCCTAGC
>JARFJB010000091.1:1062500-1152500 GCA_036346205.1 Vesta saturnalis | reverse complement strand
AATAAAATGTTCACATAGATAAAAGATCTCAATCTGTAAAGTGAGAATTAAAAAGAAACCTAATAATTTAATAACTACAATTATGCTATCTCCTTTGATAAAAATTCAATACGGAATCCTACTAAATTTTAATAATAAGTACATATTAAAATAGTCGCTAAACAGTACATTCCCATTGTATGACAACAGGGTAATTAACTGATTATGCAAATACCATTAACTGTTTTATTGTCATTATAGAATTTAATAGTGTATTTTAAAATCAAAACGTATACGTTACCTTTACCTTGATTAGTTTCTTTTAATATCAGAAAAATATAAAATATACCCTACATGCGTCATAAAATAGGAGGGTGAACATGCACTTCCTATATGTAAGTGAGTAAAAATAATTAAAGATCATCATCTTATATTAATAAAAATAATTAAAGATCATAATCTTCTTATAAACTATCAGATTAAGAATCTCCCCCTGGGATAATTAATTAATAAAAATAATTAAAGATCATCATCTTATATTAATAAAAATAATTAAAAGATCACCATCTCAAAATAAGGGTAAAAACACGGTCTCTCACGTAAGCGAGTAAAATAAGGTGGAAAATCCGTGTCACCCACGTGGGCATATAATAAAAATGGCGCGCCAAGTGCACACCCAGGGCTTTGTGACGTAAAATCCAAGATGGCGGCGACAAGTGCCCTGGTTCTACTGTTACATTAATTATACATTTAGATAAAGGCAACGAAACCGACTTTAATGTAGAAGATTCTTTTATTTCTTTACATTACATTCTTCACTAAGCTTGCACAATAATTAAATTTAAAAAAATTCGAACCGAAATATAAATCATTGAAATATGGTAGTAGTTTATTGAGAATTTTGCGCCGTAACCTATTAGGTACACCGGTGTATTGCGCTTTAGCTCTTCCCATCTACGTTCTTGACATGTTCGGTAATTCCTGATGCCCTTGCGGATGTTCTTATGCTCCTGAGTTCTCACTTTGAGTGGTCTACTGCTCTCTTCTATGTATGCTCTGCCGCATTCGCATGGGGCAGAGGGACTGCAGTGGCGTACTGAAGCGTGTTCCATGGGTTCCGCGGAACACGGGCCTGGGGTTCAAAGGGGCCCGGTGCTGAATAAAAACAAACCAATAAAAGGGTTTTTACAAAATATTTGCTATGAGAAGTAAAACTATGTAGTATAAAATTGAATGTTTATGGCGTTTATGCCAATTGGGCTTTATAAATTTTAGTGGTCACTAATATTTCCTGTTTAGTGTGCAAATTGTGTACAGTGTAGCTCATTTTAAACCAACATTTGGTTTTTATGAGTTTATGAGTGGATAGTTCTCACACTCTGAATTTGCCTGTCGATAATTCTTGCAAATATGTGCACCCTTTTTCTAACAAAAGCGAATCAATGTTTACTTACAGACAGAAGCATAATAAAATCATAAAATGTCTACAAATGCCTACCTTGTACATGTAAGTTGTTTTGCTTTTGTTGCAAAAAGAGTATTTTTAAGAATTACCAACAAGCAGATTGTGAGAACTACACTAATAAACTCATAAAAACCAAATGTTCGTTTAATGCAAAATTATCCTTATTCCCATTCAGTTATTCGATCATTCCCATTCGTGCATTATTAATAGTAATAGATGATAGATGTTACCGATATTAACTCTTATTTTATTCTGAAAAATGAGTCAGTTTTATAAACATAAGTCCGGAAGTGCTAAACGGAAAGCAAAACTAGAAGCTGAAGAAAAAAAGGCGAAATTACCAAAAATCAATCAGTTTTTAGTTAGGAGCGCAAAAGAACTTAATGTAAATTTAGATCAACCGTCGACCTCAGCCACTACAATAAGCAATGTTACAGAAAATCTCAATGATAATATCGTTGGTAAGTTGGTTTTATCTTCTACCTATAGGTATTTACTGCATACACACATATCAAAATTGTCTGCTTGCATTTTATTTAATTATAATTCAATTATAAACAATGACAGCGACAATTGAGACGTTTTTAGTTTTTTTTTAATTTTTTTTAAAGAAATAAAAATTCATAGGATACTCTTACTCTGTGTTATAATTTAAAGCATAAATTTTCGAATCAAAAAGTGATTAGACAACCAAATTAATGCTGAAAAATGAAAATAATTTCTTGTTCATTAAACATTTTTGATGTGATCAAAAATATTACAAAAATAAAATCATTTTAGGGTAAATTTGAATGCAAGTACAATTTTTTTATAGGTTGCCATTCTGAAACAATAAAAATCCCTCATATATCTGATACAGAATTAGAATCAACATTTTCAACTCTTGAAACCTCATCTATAACTAACTGTAAGTACGTAGAAAATAGATATTGCGAGTCACATGTATTTTTTATTTTTAGTGGCGGTAAAAAATGTAACTGACCGCGGACATTTCCCCAAGGAATTAAGCAATGATCAAAAACAATTTATAATTTTAAACGGTCCTTGTCAGCCTATTGGCCCATTTCCAAAAGACAAAAACAATAGAAGTTTTTCTAATTTTTACTACAAAAAATATTCTAAACATTATAAAACCGAAAGAATGTGGTTATGCTACTGTAATATACTAAGCAAGTGTTATTGTCAACCCTGTTAGTTGTTTTCAAAACAACAAAATTCCCTTAGGTTAGGTTCTAATGACTGGATACATCTAAATGAAACTATTAATAGAGATGAACAACACTCTGAACATAACGAATGCTGCGCAATCTACGATAAATGGCGTATAATAAAGTAATTGATTTTGAAAACGAATCTATAATTCGCCAAGAAACATCTTTTCGGTGCAAAATTCTTGAAAGAGTTATTAGTGTTGTGCGTTTAATTGCATCTACAAATATACCATTTAGAGGACATAATGAACAAATCGATTCAGAAAATCCTGGAATGTTTTTGGCTATTATTAAATTACTTTCCAAATATGACCCAGAATTAAAACTCTTACTAGAAAGTAAAACTAAGAAATCTACAAAGTATTTAAGTCCTAAAATCCAAAATGAAATAATAAATTTACTTGAAAAATCCGTCATAACTGATCTAATTAGTAAAATCAACGCGTGCCCATTTTATTCAATAATTATTGATACTACACAGGACATTTCTAAAACTGATCAGCTTAGTTTAGTATTTAGATATGTTGAAATTATTAAAACCGATAATATGGTTTCAAACATTTTAATTAAGGAATCATTTTTAGGATTTATTTCAGTAGAAAATCAGACTGCAAATACTTTATATGATAAAATAATTACAGCAATCGCGAATTTCAATCTATCTTTAGATAGGTAGACTTCGTGGCCAAGGATATGACGGTGCAGCAAACATGAGTGGCATTTACAATGGCGTTCACGCCAAAATTTCAGAAAAAATTAAAAATGTACTTTACGTTCACTGCGCCGCTCATAATTTGAATTTAGTATTAAATGAATGTGTTAAAAAGGTGGATACAATAAGGATTTTTTTTTGATTTTGTCGAAAAAGCGTATATTTATTTTGGAAATAGTAGGTATTTCAAGATGGGCTTTATTGTTTCCTGAAAAAAACAGAGAAAAAGGTAACAGCATTAAACTTAAGAGACTGGTACCTACAAGATGGTCTTCTAGACATGATGCATTATATGCTTTACGTTTCATTTTATAATAGTAGATTTGCAACTAGTGCGCTGTTTACACATTTCTTGGTGCGAGGCTGTTCTTTTTACCGAGGCGTAGCCGAGGATAAAATATATGGCCGAGCACCAAAAGGTGACAACGCACGTGTTTGATACATTGTAATCGTTCACATAAAATTAGAAAAATTAAATTTTGAAATATTTGTTGACAAATGTCAAATTAAATACATAAATAAAAAGTTTATATATTTAGTTATATACCACTTTTCTCTTTATGTATTAGTATTCAAACACGTGCGCTGTTACCTTTTTGGTGCTCGGCCATATATTTTATCCTCGGCTACACCTCGGGTAAAAGAACAGCCTCGCACCAAGAAATGTGTAAACAGCGCACTAGTTGCGAAATCTACTATTTTCTATTTTGCGTGTTTAATTTTTTTCTTGATGTTGGTATGTAAACTAATGAAGTTCTTTATTGATGTACCTAAACGTAAATGTAACATAACCTATTCTTATTTCAAAGGTGTATATATCCCACAGATGTCTAACTAGACATCTGTGATATATCCTTTGTATTAAATTATTCCTGATTAATGCATTGCAATGATTAAGATGACCAAAACCGAATATGGACGATTTCTCTTTTTTATTGTGTTTCAAGATAAAGCGTCAATATGCTTTCAGATTAAGCCGATTACATCTTTTGCGTAAAATATAACCTTAATTTAACCTTGTTAACTTCACTTGAGTGTAAATTATTAAGTTTACATAGATAGTGTTAATTTTATTCCGATTATAATGTATATAGTATACAACTTCTATTGAGAACATATTTATAGGTAGTTTGAAATGAATTAGTAACAAATAATAGTTTTAATACCCTATATTTGTATCGAACTGAAACAAACAAATACCACTGTTGCCAACCTACATTCAAAATTATGAAATACGGTGACAAATGGAATTTACATTTTTTCAAAATTTTCAACACAAATACGCAAAATAGAAAAAATAGTGTAGGAAACTCGTTTCATAAGACGCTTTATCGCATATGTCCATTAGAAAACTCCCCGCTGCGCGGGTCGTTTTCTAAACTTGGACTAATGCGATAAAAACGCGTCTTACGAAAGTTGTTTGTTAATATACTATAAAAACACTCACTAAAATAATTTTAACATCCAAAACAAAAAAACGAAATAGACGATGCGCAATCACTAAAAAAAAATTTTGAAAATTTTGAAACAGTGTTTTTAATTGTATTAGAAACAAAAATTTTGCAATCAGTAGATACTATTTCGAAAGTACTTCAAAGAAAAGTACAAAGAGATCAAAGAAGAAGCTTGCATATTAGCAAAAATATGGGGAATACTCACTGAATTTTCAAAAAATTGACAGTTTCGTCCAAAAATATTTTTTGATGACATTAAAAAGTGATGGATATAATTATTTTTCAATTGGACAAGAGGTTTGCAGGTGTGTTTGTACAATAAACGAAACATTCAAAATATTAACTTCTGAAATAATTTTGAATAGCTCAGATGATGAACTCTTTGACATGGGTCAAAGGTTACATCAAATTTATAAAAATGATATTTCTGAAAAGATTTCTCGACAAGTCTTATCAATGTTTTCGTGAGGAATCAGGTGCTATTAAATCGGTTGAAGAACTAAAATTTATTATTGTAGCAGTTTTTCAGAAATTATAACAGCTTGCATATTGTTTTTAACGGTGCCTGTTACAGTAGCCACAGCAGAAATATCTTTCTCAAAATTAAAACTAATAAAAAATTATTTGCGAAACACAATGTCACAAGAAAGACTTACTAATTTAGCGATTATTTCTATAGAAAACGAAACAGCAGCAAATTTAGACGTATCCAGTCTTATAACTTCTTTTGCTGCGTTAAAAGCTAGGAAGAAGTTATAATAATTAATTTGCTATTAGTATTTAATAAGATTATTTATTTAAAAAATCTTTATTGAACGTAGGATTGTTTCATAATCGTAAATTAATGTACAGTTGATGTTATGAATATGTGCATATTTTGTTGATAACGTAATAAAAGTTGCAAAGTAGAAAGTATAGTGTTGTTATTTGAAGATAAGCACTTACAATATATTTGGGGCCCGTTCTGAAAACTTGAACTTGGATGTTTCAAGCTTTCTGAAAAGTTGTTAGAATTCGGGACCGTACCGAGTTACTAATTCTGTATTGTATAGTTTGTCTCACCGTTAAACAGGTTCCGTCAACATGGCCGTCGTTTCACGTACAGTAACATTAGCACGCAAAGTCACTAACTATCTTAAATATATAACAAAGAAAACAAACAGGAATTAGTTGGCTAACATGTACAGTAGGTATTTTGTATCCTATGTTAACTAATGTTTTGTTAAAGAACAAAACATTCACTAAATTTGTCCTTGAAATATCTTTACGAATTTAATTGTAGCCCATTAGCGTGCACGGTAAGTTTTGTAAAGGAATGAAATACATGTATTAATAAATGTAATTTCTTAGTGGTGACGTCACGTTTATTGTGTAACCAAGGCTTGTTATCCAAAGAATAAATTCTCTTATGGAATTTAACATTGCACTGATTTTATATATTTATTTGTGCTTTGTGTAACGATATTTAACGTGTGGTAAGTGTCGATATATATATATATATATATATATATATATATATATATATATATATATATACATGACCATAATCAGTACCAGTTTTAAATTTATACGTATTTATTGAGAGGTTATGGTAATTTTGATCAACAAAATCATCGTATTCTAATATTATTAATAAATACGTTTCATTTTAGTGACAATGTACATTTAATTTTACAGTTATTTCATTTCATTTTTATATAAACGGTTTCTTGGTTTGCATTATTTTGTTGAAATATACCTATTTAACAAAACATAATTTTTAGGTTACGATGGCAAATTATTTAATAAAATTCTCCATTTCTAAGTTTTTTTTTAAAACAATAACATGCTGCTCCAACGAGGAGAAAATTCTTATTCGAGTGGGCATGTAAGTCAAATGTACAATAGATATATGATTTGATGTATTAGTTGTCTGTTATATGGAAGGCGGAATAGTGGATGCCAACTTCTAATCCAGGTTCAATAACCCTTTTGTAAAAGAATATTATAACAAAATGAATTTTTATTAAATTTTGAGGGATTCATGCTTACCTAACAAGTTTCTTTCATCGGTTTCTTTCCGTTGTTTCTTTCGGAAATTTGTAAAAAATGTACATTTCTCTCTCTGAATTATTAATATTTGCAGTCTGGTGCCCAACACATAACCATGGTATCTATAATCATAATCATGGAATTAAAATATTCATCATGTTGGATGCAAAATGAAAAATGTTTATCCTATTTTTTGACAAATTTTAATAATATTTTAATGTGTATGATTTTATGTTTGCTTTGTTTGTAATATAAGTTTGTTAATTATCCTTTAAAAAGCTTGAAGGAAAGCGAAACGTCGATAATGAAGGAGTTGAAAGAGATGAATATGATGAGCTATTAAATTAGATGTAATAGGAGTATTTATTATGTAATGTCTGGCTATTTTAATTTTTCAATGAATAACTTGACTTTTAGTGGAGTTATGGTAATTTTGTAACTGTACATTAAACGCACATTGTCGCTAAAATAAAACGTATTTATTAATAATATTAGAATACCATGATTTTATTTAAAAAAAGTACCATAACCTCACAAAAAAGGGGTTCGCCCATTCTCAATAAATACGTATAAATTTAAAACCGGTAGTGATTATGGTCATGTATTATATATCAGCTTTTAGATAATGAACGCAAGAATACGAATAGACATTCACCACACGTTAAATATCCTTATACAACGCACAAATAAATATATAAAATCAGTACAATGTTAAATGCCATAAGATAAACTGTTTGGATAGTAAGCCTTAGTTACACCAACAGAAAATGACGCCCTGACGTCATACTAAACCATATATTTACTGAAGTTAGTAAATATATGCACTAAACACGCGTATTGCATAAAAATTGCACTTTATGTTTATCCGCAGACGTCACAAAAGTGTCACTTTTATGACTAAATGTCACAGGTAAAAGTTTTATTTTTCGGACATGGAGTAAAAGTTTCACTTTTTTGTTTATAGGCATTTTCACTGTTACCAATATTTGGAAAATGAATTCTTTTGTAAAAACAACAATAACCAAATAAAATTAACATCAAAGATGAAGCAATAAGTTTATTTGATAATGTCTTCAATTCAAATAACGCAAGTAGCAGTTTATGATATTCTTTAACATTATCTACAAATTAGTATTTACATTGATATTAAAAACACAGCCGGTTATTGTAGTATTTTGAAAAAGGCCATTAGAAGAAAGACTATTGAGAATATCGTCACACTTTAAATTTGATGTACAGTCCGCGCGGCCAAAGAATGCCTCGTGTCGCGCATGGATGTTTGTGCATTCGGCCGCACTCGTTAACCCAATAGCGACTGAAAGCATTACCAGTGGCGTCGGTGTCGCGTTTTCAATTATTCGTCACCAAACCACAAGAAATGATAAAATATTTGATTTATTTGAATTACATATGAACAGTGATAGTTTAAACATTTATAAAATAAAAAAATAACTATGTTGACAAGTAATAAATTTTATATTTGAATTACAAATGAATACAACAGTTTAATCGTTTATGAAAATCAAAAAAGTATAAGTTCGATTTGTAATTCTAGAAACAGGCTGTATTTTAAGAGTATTATTCAGGATTTAAAAAAATTATGATATTTTTTAGGTAATCAATTTTTATATTTCTATACACTTTAGGGAAAAGTTACTCAAACGGCGATAATTACCTACTATAATAATATACTACTTATTTATTTTACTATGTATTGTGAAAGTATTTGTTGTTTATACATATTTGTCTAATAAATTTGAGTATTATGAGCTTTAAAATTCACATAGAACACAAAATGGTTCACTGTCGTTTTGTTGCAATAATTGTAATAAACTAAATTAACAAGTACGTATGTAAATTAATAACAGAAATAAATAATTAATTAGTGTAATACATGATAATAAACGGAACGCGCTTTTGGTGGAGACGCCACTGACATGCCGCGCTTAAGAGACTTGAAGTTGGACGAATGCGCATCCACCGTTCAAGCATTCTTTGGCCGCGCAGACTGTATTAACAGCATTATCAATACTTTTAGCAACACTACTAATGCCCGGGACAGGGTCGAATTCCTAGTTCAGTGGCATAGGAATCTTGGGTGCTATATCCTGTTTGCTTGGCAAAGAATCTTCTATATAGCCCTCAGCAACACTGCTAGAACGCCACCCACCATAACGTTTAAGAGTCGCTATATCCGCTCCTCCATCTACAAGTAACGTAGCAGACGTCCTGCGTAGGCAATGCCCTGTATATTCCATGTAGTTTGGAAGCTTTAAATACATTGCTACTGCCTTTGCCACATTCCCAAGGGCATGGATACTAATGACCATTTTGGTGCACTTTCCATTTTGGTAATTCACAAAAAACAGTCGATTTTCAAAACTCTCAGGTCTTAAAAGATACATACTGCCAAACGTCATTAAATATTCTTCTCCTACAATAGTAAATGACCGTTTTTTATTTATTTCAGTGTCAGGTACATTTACTTGAAGCAACGAGCTATGATCTTCAATGTCATCAATTTTCAGTTTTACAAGTCCATTGCACCTCATTCCCCCTGATATGCCAAATATTAAAACTACCTATAAAAACAAGAAATTTTATCAGTAATTGCGCGTAAAACGAATATTACTATATGTTATTTCTACCTTTGTTCCCAAATACTTCTCGTCAGCTGCTTCGCGCAGAAATTTACCTAATTCTTCCTTAGTTAGAACTTTTGCTTTCTGTGAACTGAAACTCTCTCCTTGTTTTTTTAAAAAATCACGCAGTTTTAAGTATTTTGAGATATCCACGTTACTCTTGAAATTTTGGGACGATTTTATCATCGAATAAATCGACCATAGAGAAGAGCTTTTCATACTTCTAGATAATTCCGTAAAGTAAGCCAGTAAAACGTTTTCAGAATAAATTTTAGCATTTCTCTCAGAACACCGTTTTAGAAATCTATTATAAGAAGCTTCGTAGACAGCAACAGATTTCGTTGGCAGTAAATTTTTAATTGTCTTGTTCGCTACTTCAGTAATCTCGGGAGGAGTACATCGTAAATCATAATCAGCATCCAACATTTCGCAACACTCACTGCTACTACTTAAATTAATAAAAACTTTCAAAAATCTCAACACAAATTCCTATACTGACGCGTGACGTTTGCTTATTTAATGAGCGTCGTTATGGTTTCATTACTTGCAAAGCGTCCTGATTATCTTATTCTTTTACCTGCTAATTATTTTTGATCTTTCCTTTCGATCTTTACCAATTATTTTTACGATTGCGGATAAAATAGTATATGTTATTCGGAGTAAAAGTGACTTTATGTAGCTCAGCTGAATTATTTGCCTCACTTCGTTCGGCAAAATAAACATTCAGCTTCGCCACATAAAGTATCACTTTTACTCCTAATAACATAATATACTATTAATCAAATATAAATAGGGAAACAATAATTGTTTTCATTTTATTTCTTATTTACGCGTTAAAGTGGTACATTGTGTGATTTTTCATTATTCGGGCCGACGAGAGGTGTCTTATGACTCATCTTTTAGTAAAGCATGGTTTAAGATTTTAAAAACGTATTGGTTCATATAGTTAGTAATTTTGAATACCAACAAAACATCGTGAATGTTTTTAGGTTATTTTCGAATTAAAGCCGCGCTGTCAAATTTAAATAAAATTATTGTTCGAATATCTCGGGATTTAGCATCCTAAAGGTCTTAAAATCCCCATCCACTCGTATAAATAAAGTCGAATTTCATTTAAGGTCTGTTCGCACTTATTCTGGCATGTAAAGTCCACCGAGTGTAGGTAGTCATATATATTGTACAACTGTAAACGATTATCAGAACCGAGACCGGATCAACAAAATTTCGTTTTGGATCTCTTTTACAAATTAATTATATCAATAAGAAACGAATTAGCTAGCAGTAGGCAGTGCCCGAATGAAGTGCGAAAAGTTTGGTTAATTGCGGAGTATCGTTTTTAGCAGACAGATCTCACTGCGTCAGAAGAGTCAAGAGTGTAATTTGGTTATCAATTTGTGATAAATAAATATACTGTATTGGATATTAAAAATGAGATTTATTATTAGTTAATTATATAACAGATTTTAAAAATCTCAGTTTACAGTTTGTCAGTATATATATATATATATATATATATATATATATATATATATATATATATATATATATATATATATATATATAACGAATGTAAACCTAAGTACAGCTACAGAGGTATATGTTAAATATAATAATTCTTTACAATGTTATAAAGTAACTAAGATTCTAATTTTTGCTTTAAATTTAAATATTGGACATCTTATAATTAAGTCATCACCTTCACTTTCACTATCATCTTCACTCGACTCGGTTTTACCATTTCCTCAGCTCTTTTTTGAACGTCCTACCACTGGCTCTTTTCCTTTTCAGCATGTAAAATACACTTTTGCCAGAGTTCTCCAGTTACTTGGTTTAATGAATCCTTCCATAGCGATAAAACATTCTCGTCCCTGAAGCCCTGTATTCCAACGTTTTTGTTGTAATATTGTTTACAATTTGCCCATATTAACTCGATAGGGTTGAATTGGCAGTGATACGGAGGTAAACGTAAAATTTGATGTCCCCATTGATAAGCGATTTCATCAATTGCATATATTTTTGGAACTTCTAAATCCTTGGCAATTTGTAATAATTCCACTTTCAGCATATCATTCGAATGAGGAATGTTGTGTTTTTTTAATAATTGAAGATCTTCTTTCTTCCAGCTACTTGAAGGTAATTTTTCTACCAATGTAGAATGATAACTGGCATTGTCAAGAATTATCAAACTTAGTTTTTCTAAATTTGGTAAAAGTTGTTCTTGAAACCATTTTTGAAATAAATGAGCGTTCATATTATCGTGGTAGTCTGCTGTCTTACTTTTACTGGAAAATGTCAATGATGAATTAGGTATAAAACCATCCTGGTTGCCAGCACTCAGTACGATACAACTAAAATTTATTCGGTTAAAAATATTTTTAACAAATCCTGGCGGTTAGTTTTTTGAGCTTTTCAAATCATTATCATGCCATGATTTTCGAACGCTTCCTCGACTAAAAATCCATTGGCTTTTCAAATATTTGCCTTTTAATGACATCATTGAATAATGAAATACATTTCGCATTATAAACTTACCTCGTAATAATGAATATTAATAATCATAGTTTTGAAAAAAAACTGTAGTTTACAAATGCAATGGAAACTAATAAATTACGAAGCGAAAGATAAATTATTATAACTACAAAACACGATGCGATTATACGAAACGAAATACGAATACTAATTTGAGGTTAAATAGCCAAGAAGACATATGACAGCGTCATGCGCTTTGACTTTAGAATCGACATACGTTTTTAAGTCCTGCATTTAAAATATATAGCAGACGTAATATTATAACCCGTCTTTCTTTAAGTGGGAACTTCGCACTAAGATAAAGATGCATTTCACAGTAATAATTATATCCCCATTCTCGAGTCCGCCATAAGGCACCTCTCCCCGGCGCTACTATAAAAAACTCAAATTCGGTACACTAAATTATATTAAATGCATACTTCTTCTGTGCAAATAAAAATTCTTATGAAGTGCTACCTACATTTGCAAAAAATAATCACGTTTAATTGACAATCATATTTAAATTATATATACGTTCATAGGCATCTGTTGGCAATTCATTATCCCTCTATCCATCCTCCTAAGTGTTCCTGAGTGCTTTAGCACGATAGTCCAAATTTAGCCTGTTCAGGTCCAATCATATATATAAATATATATATATATATATATATATATATATATATATATATATATATATATATATATATATATATATATATATATATATATATACATCCAAATCAGACAAAGAAAACGTGACTATAAAAAGATTTAAATTAAAAAGTGAAGACGTTCCAGACTATATCAAGAAAAATGTTAGAAACTGCATATATGACATGTATTATAACAGTGAGTATTTATTTAACAATAGTTACCTAATCTATTTTAATGTCGAATTTTCAGAAAGGCACGTGACTTTAGTATTAAATAACGTTCTATATTACTTATTTTAATGTAAATGCCATTTTTCTTTTAATAAGGTAAATAATAAAAAATATTTCTATAATTAATTTTTTTCACTCACAGTAAAACGTTAGTTTTCCTTACTTTAAAATAATGTACTATATAACCAGTAGAAGTTTTAATAAACATCGTAAATAATGTTTTATTTCACACTACCTATAACATAAATTATTTACACAATGAACGCCTCTGGATGTTAAGTTCGCGCCCACCTAGTTAGTGCATAGATATCTTACTTAACAACGAGATAGCCAGGGCATATGACCTGCGCAGATAAATTGAACATTTCAATAAGGTCGAAAATGTTCGAAAATTTACAAGTTGGGGGTATTCGGACATGCGTAGTCGTATCATTAGAATTGCCAAGTTCAATTTTTGATATCAACTGTAATTGTCAAAACGCGTTTCTCTAACCTTAGTTTTTCGCGTTAGTGAAAAATGAGAAGCTGCATAGTGCCTTTTTGTCAAAATGACAGCAAAAAATTAAAAGAAAATCTACAATTTTTCAATTGAGGTCACAAATAATTACATAATTACAACTATTTTCCTTCTTGCACACACGGTGGCTTATGTCTACACAGTACAGTATTCACTAGTGCGAAATTCCGAATACCCCCATGCGCAGTTTCAATTCGGATCATACATGGCTTCAAGGATTGTTTATCTAGTTATTAAGTAAGATATCTATGAGTCAATGACATATTTAAACGGCGGCCATATTGACGGAACCTGTTTAACGGTGAGACAAGGTATAATTGTTTTTTAACTGTTGTTTCATATGTTAATTGGGTTAGTAGGCCTATTTCGAGATTTTTTTCGCTTTTTAACGTGTGTTCCATAATTATTTATTACTATTTCAATTTTGCTGCTTTCCCAACCAAGTTTTACAGTTTTTTAATAATTTATTCATTTTGTAATTTTTTAATTATACTGACAACATTTTGTGGATTTTGTGGTAACAAATCAGATGTTTAATTTTGAACACCTAGAACTACTATTTATGAATATTATTGTATACATACCAATTTTCACGTGTCAGAGCAGTTGCGTAATAACTAACTTTGTTTCGGTACCACCTTTAGAACTCGCCTATTGTGCACGAGAGGATGTAGGTTGAGCTGATTTAAGTTGGCAATTCTGTCCGGGTTGTCAAGCATTTCATAAAAAATTTGACATAACTTAAATTGTATTATTGTGATAAAATATACATAACCCCTGAAGCTGAGATTTGACAGTTGTCAAACAGTTGTTTTTCACAATCTGATAACATCGGCGTTATCTGACAGTATTAATATTAGTTACGCAACTGCTCTGACTCGTGAAAATTGCTATAATATACATATCAACAAAAATCCACACTAAAAAGATTAAAGAACAAAAAACAAAGACCGTAACTGTTCTAACATCCCCCAGGTACCCTATCTTGAAAAGTGTAATTTGAACGTATTTGCAAGATTGCAAATTCAAGAACAAAACAATCGCTAAGTGATTTATCTTGACTTTACTGACAATAATGTTACTATTACTCAATTCCTGGCAATATTTAAAACGTTAGAATTTGCAAGTCTTATATTTGATTGCTCGCAAACCTCAAATCTCAACAAACGAATTGACCGTCTAGTGGTAGGTATGTCGTGCTATTTGACTGAGATAGGCTGGACGATGTTAAGTGTTGCAGCATGTGGGGCAGGTAAACAATGAAGCTACTCAATTTAAAATTAACGGGCTTTGCGCAATGGTGGTATAATATGGTTTAAAAGCGCCAGGTGAAATAATAATATATTTATGGTATATATAATATAGGTGTAAAATAAAAAAATGGTGTAAATAAATGTTTTAAACGTTCTCAATACCAATTGTTAAAATAAGTAGAGATACATACCATTCACTAAAAGATAATGCCGTTGGCTCAGTAGGTAGATTAAATAGGGCTGGTTTATGCTTTTTTGATTTGCTTATTTACCACAAATTCCTGCCTAGATATTTTCCACTTAATATCAATATAGTAACTTCTAGGTAACAATAATAAAAATGATCTCGGACGCCAAGTTATTTTTTTTTTATTATGCTCAGAATAACTAAACCGAGGATACAATAAAAAATTCACCAAAATGTCAAAATAAAAAATATACAAACTATGTTTATTAAGCATTTAAATTTGGTATTATAAAAAATAAATCTTAAAAATAGCTTTATACTAAGATACCATTAGAGTATAAATACCTGTTTTAAAAATTTATGTACAACTTTTTGAGAACCTCTGGTATCAAAAGGAATGCGGAAATGTAAACCAAAGATGATGTAATCTTCGTATCAATGTTGCGCAATTATATATATTTTCAATGTTTTACCAAAGTTGAAATTACTTCTTACAAATTTATATTCCTTGAAATTTGAATAATCCAAAATTTACTGCATTTTCTTGAAGGTTTAAATAAAAGGAGTGATCTAAATTGAGATCTGAATTAAATGGAACATGCAACCATAAAATAAAATCATCCAAAAATAGCAACGTATAAGTACAAGTGTATCTTAAGTTACACCAAACTGCAAATTAAGTTGCCTACCACAACTTATAAATAATTAATAACCAAAAACCCTTTTTTTCTTATATTTTACAACTAAATGAACGAAGAACGTAAAAGATTCGTTACAG
This sequence comes from Vesta saturnalis, assembly GCA_036346205.1. Taxonomy (NCBI): domain Eukaryota; kingdom Metazoa; phylum Arthropoda; class Insecta; order Coleoptera; family Lampyridae; genus Vesta; species Vesta saturnalis. The sequence continues at coordinate 1,136,879 of JARFJB010000091.1, read as the reverse complement.
TGGTTCAGCCCGTTAATATACTATTGTATGAATGAACCACCAATAAAACCCACTTTATTCATAAATAAATAATTATACAAGTACATTAATAAATCAAATAACACACAAAAAATCAATTAATGGGTTAAATGTATAACAAAACACCATTAAATCAGGTTAAAGTGCATACAAAATTATAACATTAAGAGAAAAATAAAGAGCAGTTTAGTTACACATAAACACACTAAAAAACTCATGTAGTCACACCCACAATTGTGTCATAAATAATCAGAATAAATTCGTAATACCAAACATGTGGCCCTTTAAAACCAATCATGCCGGTCTTTAAGTGAATAAGCACATAAAACAATAAGGCAAATTACGGTACATATAAAATACAACAACAGTAAAATTGTTTGTGGTGGTCATCTGGACCAGGAAGCATGTACCCACTTGGCAATTGCCTCTTACAATTAATAACCAATCGGTATCCTGTACCCGTTCGTCCACGACCACCTCTACACAAATATAAACATAAACAACAATGATAATTCACATAAATACCAGAGTAAGGGAGCGCTGTACTATCTTTTATTTTAACAGATTTCAGCTTAATGAGCCCGCGTGCGAATGAGATACCTTTGCAAGACAATACTCGATTTTTAATACGTTATATAGGCTTGCAGAATTATTTGCTACCAGCCTTAATTTATATAAAAATACCTACTTACACTTGAATTGATCACATACACAAATCGTTAACATACGCGGATTAACTTCAAAAAGGGTGAGTGTTATTTATAGATTAATATTTGAAAAACACATTTAAACTAACATCTGAAAGAAAAGATAAATTAACGTTGGCTAATTCGAAAGAAAATGTACACGCAAGAAATATTTTAAAGACAAACTGTTTACAATGAAGTTACTTAATTAACCAATCGATCTGGCTCGGTCTAACTGTCACTCCCTTTTCCCTAGATTTCAAACTAACTATATTTACTCCCGCTATCAACCCCTTATTTTTCAAAAGTAATAAAAACACAAAAAAGTATTATGTTGGAACAGTTTTATATTATTATTGAACGACATCTTAATTTTAAGAATATGCATTCGTCCGTAACAAGCGCTACATTTAGGTCTCAAGCTTCAACTACCAAACAAAGATGTCTTTGATTGCAGTGCGTACCGACGCAATTACTTACTAAACTAGTGACATTTTTAAATCAAGAATGTGCGCCTAAGCATTTCCAATGATTCGTTACGCCTCTTCAGTAAAGCAGCTTTTAAGCGTACACCTGCTAGTTAGACCTCAAACACATGTTTTTCAACCCTTAACCAAATATTAGTTACAAAAATAAAATATCCCGAAACCATGCCCAAATAACGACTTAATATTTAATAAAATATGTCAAACCCCATTAATTAAGTTTTCTATCGCGGTAACAATTGCGATTAAAAAAATGTTTGTTGCAATAATAAAAATGTTCGCGGTCCGATCCTACAATGTCGGCAGATTTAAGGTAATAAAAATGTCTATCGAAGTTATTAACCGTTAAGCAACCTTATTCCACCTTAACACAATTCCACTAAAACGATGTTCTATTGATTTCCTCCATACCTATTTTTCTCTTAATTTTATATGACCCAACGCTACCTATAATGTCGGCAGATTTAAGGTAATAAAAATGTCTAGCGAAGTTATTAACCGTAAAGCAATCTTATTGCACTAAAACGATGTTCTATTTATTTCCTCTACACCTTTTCTTTTCTTAATTTTATATGACCCAAATTAGGACATCAGGACATGTAAACGTAAAATACAAAAATTGTCACAGTCGACCCTAAACAATACAATACAATGAACGAATAACCCATACTTTCCAGGTAGAAAACTAAACAGCTTGAATCAAACTACATTACAGGAATCTCCTGCATTCCTTAATGCACTACAAAATCGTAATGAGAGTATTTTATTGTTTGGTTAACCGGGCTGACAACTTGATAAGGCGTAGTGTCGTATACTTCATTCCAATTTGTTTTTTATTAGGGTGGGCTCTGGAAATCTAAATATATTGTAGTAACGCTTCTGTGAGAAACTTGCCAAGCGCCGTTATTTGAAGTATTATATTTTATATCACATTTATTCATTAATTTGATTATATTTTATATCCAATACTTAAGCCATGTTTACACTAACAAGTAAAAAAACTAAACGGCATGTAATTAAAATGAGACTTGATCATACAATACCTTATTAATTTTGTAGCGGTAATTAAAAAAAGTAAATAAATAAGAAATATAACACCTCTACATCTATAATAAAATACTTATCTTTTTTGGGATTTTTTAATGGTGTACTTTAAATTATACAATCTAAACGTTTCGATAACACTTACAGTTATCTTCGTCAGTAGTAATGTTTGTTAAAAATTGTTAAAGATGTAGTAAACAATTTTGTCAAATTTGAAAAGTTAAAACATAAACATAAGCTTGGTATTAGTATAACAGTTTGGGAAACATAAAGCCAACTATAAAATTTTTTAGTAAAGAATAACTAGGTCATAAAATTAAATATTATTAAACTGCTTCAAAGATGACAAACCAGAACACTCTCTACGACGAAAGCTAACAATAAAACTTGCCAGCCAAAAAACACATTTAACAAAATTTAATCGAGTTATGATGTAAGTGTAAAGTTGTGAAAAACTTCAATTTTAAAATCATAGAAGCATTCACAAATCCAAACATTACATCAAATAAAATAACCCAGTTAAATCTAACAAAGAGATATCTTTATCAATAATTGGAAGTGTTATTAACAATGAAAAGCACAATGCAGAACGTTCTTTGTAATTTTTAATTTCAATTTAATTTCAACTACTTATGTTAAATTATAGTGCTGTGGTAATTTAACATATAATTGGTAAAGCTTTGCTTCAAGGTCTAGGAAAAACACAGCAAAAAACCTAGGCATACCAAAAGTTGAAAACAAATTAAAATCAAGGCGTATCATTATGCTCTTTTTTAATTATAAGATGCCAAAACCTATTTAAACGGAGATTTTCTTCTTGTCTATTAAAATTATTCGGGTGTTTATATATTTCAATAGCTTCACGTTGCAAACGAACATAATAATGGGTTTGTCTTGACAATATTTCCATATTGTCAAATTGAATGTCATGATTTAGATTATTCAGGGCATGGTCAGCCACAGCAGACCTCTCTGGTTGACCCAATCTACAAAATCTCATATGTTCTTTGCGTCTTGTATCAAAGCTAAGTTTTGTGGTCCCGATGTATACTTTTCCACATGAACAAGATAACTTATACACTCCTGAAGATGATAAAGGGTTTGACACTTTAGGTGATCTTAAATGTTCTTTAATTTTTCTTGTACGTTTAAAAATAGTCCTAATGCCATATTTGAGTAGGATTTTTTTCAATTCTATTTGTAACATTAGCTATAAAAGGAAGAAAAGCAGTACCAACATTAAGAACTGGTTTCTCTTTAAGGTTACGCCTAGAAGGTGTAATAACATTATTAATATCTGTAAGTGAATATCCATTATCTTGTAAGGATTTTCTTAAATATTTATATTCATCATCCAAAAATTCAGGGTCACAAATTCGTTTTGCTCGATCTACTAAAGATTTAATTACACTAATTTTTGACGTGGATGGTGGTTGGATAATTTATGAAGGTATCTATCAGTGTGTGTCGGCTTTCTGTAAACCTTAAAAGATAGTGAATTATTATTTTTAGATATTAATATGTCAAGAAATGGTAAACTTCCATTAGTTTCTTTTTCCATGGTAAACTGAATACTAGGATGTATACCATTTATAAAAACCAAAAACTCATGCAGTGCTTCTTCTCCATGTCTCCAAATAACAAATGTGTCATCTACATATCTATACCAAACTGAAGGTTTTTTAGGTGTATTTTGTAACGTTAATGTTTCAAATTTTTCCATATAAAAATTAGCTATAACAGGACTAAGGGGACTACCCATTGCTACACCTTCAATCTATTCATAAAATTTACTATTCCACTGAAAATAAGTTATAGTAAGACAGTGCTGAAAAAGAATGGTTATGTCCTTTGGAAAAAGATGATCAATGTATTCAATAGTTTCTTTTAGAGGTACTTTTGTAAAAAGTGAAACAACATCAAAATTAACCATTATATCACCCTCTTCAATTTTGAAACTATGCATTTTTTCAACAAAGTCGGCAGAATTTTTAATGTAATGGGGTGTTTTTCCTATATGAGGTTGTAATAACAATGTAAGATGTTTTGCAAGGTTATATGTAGGAGAACCAATTGCACTAACAATAGGCCTTAAAGGAATATTAGGTTTATGAATTTTTGGTAAACCATATAGTTTTCGTGAAATAGCTTCAGAGTTAGATAGTTTCTTTTTTATTTCTTCAGGAATAGATGATAATCTAATCAGCTCTTTAGTTTTTAAAAGAAACTTTTTTGTTGGATCTTTTGGTATTTCACGATAAGTTTCTGGTCCCAACAATTGTTCTATCTTAGTGTTATAATCGTTCATATTTAATATAACAGTTGCATTACATTTATCTGATTTTAATATTATAATACTTTCATTGCGTTTAAGATCAAGTAAAGCATGTCGTTGACGAAAGGATAAGTTGCTCTTTGGAGGTTTTGTTTTACGTAATATGTTAACGGTGTTATATCTAACTTCATTAGCAGCATCAAAAGGTAATAATCTAATGAAGTTTTCGATGTTGGAAATTATATCTTCAAAAGGTATTACTCTTGGTGTTATCGCAAAATTTCCTCCTTTAGAAAGCGCTTCAATAGCATAATCTGAAACAACATTATCAGAATGGTTTATAACTGTTTTTTTCACAATCAATAGATGGTCTATTATTTTGTTGTTTGTATAATTTATTAAATTTTTCTTTCTGACGTTGACATGAGGTGTCAAAATTTATTTTCATAGATTTAAACGTTATAGAATCAATTTTATCCCAATCTTCTTTATTCAAAATAGATGAAATTTCTAAATGTAAATATAAAAGATTTTTATCGGTGTTATCCAGTAACTTCCTAGTAATATGTATTTGATTACGTAGAAGAGCATTTTCAGTTCTTCTGTAAATATTATTCGCTTGCTTGTTATTAAAATTTCTTTTAATATAGATAAACTTTGGGATAATCTTTTGGTCTCGGCATCGTAATAAAAAAGTGAGTGACGATAATAATTGTGCTTTACGTTTCCTTAATTTTTCAAATTGTCTGATAAAACGATAAGTTTCCTCCCCATAAAGGACTGAAATATGAAAATGTAAACTTTCACCATTAACACTCATAATAAAATACTTATCTTTTTTGGGATTTTTTAATGGTGTACTTTAAATTATACAATCTAAACGTTTCGATAACACTTACAGTTATCTTCGTCAGTAGTAATGTTTGTTAAAAGTTGTTAAAGATGTAGTAAACAATCTACACCTAGTAGAAGAGTATCAAACACGCTTCTTAAAAATACTCTACAGAAAACCAAATCAAAAGTACACCCTAATTACAAAACCTATCTTTTAGATTTTCAAGATAAATGATACCCACTCTATACGTTTCGAGCAATTTACTGATGACGATAGCTGTATTGTTATTGAAAGGTATCGAGTTTTTGTAATTTATTAAAAACAGGTTGGATTGCAGTACTCAAAACACAAAAGTACCGAATTCCACACGAAAGTAGTACTTCTGGCAATGCTGCTTAGACTGAAATATATTTCAGGACGACCCGTTGGGTTAATTTTGATGTCACCATTATAGTGTAAAATAAGTGTTATGTAAACTGAGAGCATAAAGCCAATTTTAGGCTCTATTGATATATATATATATATATATATATATATATATATATATATATATATATATATATATATATATATATATAGAATAGCCTAAAATTTTTATTATAAGCCTCAGTAGCAAGTATTTTCTCCTCTCATTATATGGCCTAGTTATTCTAAATTTTACCTTTTTATAGTTTTTATTATTTCACACTCTTTCCCCATCTTCAGCAGTACTTCTTTATTGGTTACTCTCTCTGTCTATGATATTTTCCAAAAGTTTGGAAACGCTCAATTATCTCAGTTATTTGTAAAGCGACATAGATGAAAATCGGGGAGTTTACATTAGCAATCATGCTCTATCCAACAAAAATATTTTCAGTGATGCAGTGTTGCCGCTTCTACTAAAAATTAAAAGCAACTTTGATAATTCAAACGGAACACCATGTACATTATTCAATTTTTTAATGCCCGGAATAAATCTAGGCTATGACTATGCACACGCGAAATTAACCTAAACCTGTTTAAAAAAATGGAAATAAAAGGAATCTAAAATCTACGGTAACCTAGGATCCAAGCTACGTTACGATACAGTCCATTGAGAGAATCCCAGGTTACCGTAGATTTTTTTTTTCCTTTTTATTTCCATCTTTAGACAGTTTAAGGTTATAATTTTCGCGTGTGGATAGTCACGGCGATAAATCTAAATACATCTTATATATGAAGTCCTATAACTATCTTCAACCATTGACTGACCATTTTGACACTTTTACACGCTGTAAAATCTACACCTTAAGAAATCAAGAAAAACGGTTTGCACATTCCTGTCTTAGTTTTTCATAAGCTATCTATTGACAAATACAAAAACATGTAATCTTCTAACAAGGAATTTACAGCCTGTCAAAGTGTCGAAATGGTATGTCAATTATTTTGTAAATGGTTGAAGATAGGTATAGGACTTTACACATAAGATGTATTCAGATTTATTCCGGGCGTTAGAAAATTGAATAATGTACATGATGTTGCGTTTGAATTTTCAAAGTTGCTTTTAATTTTTAGTAGAAGCGTCACTGAAAACATTTTTGTTGAATAGAGCATGATTGCTAATAAACTCCCCAATTTTCATCTATGTTACTTTACTAATAACTGAGATAATTGAGCGTTTCCAAACTTTTGGGACACCTTGTATATTTCTTTCAGTATGTTTTATTAGACTAATAACGTACACTCTATTAGTTTATGTTCAATAACCTAGTGTATATCTTTTTATAGTATACCCTACAATAACCTACATTAATTTTTAAAACGGACAAAATTAACTACATACACTCAAGTGGAAAAGAGATACATATAGATAATGTATAACTAAATCGTAGACGTACATTTCTAGTTATTTTCGACCAGTTGGTAGTAACCACTTTCAGTACCAATGTTATAGAATTTTGCACTAAAAGATACGGTTAGCACCAAAACATTAAAGGGGTTGTTTATCCCTTACGCATCATACCATTGTGTTTTCAAAATACAAAATTTATCTACTCTGTATGCAGTTCTTTGTGGGACTAAACGCAAAATATGCGATCTTATACAAATGAACAACATTTAATTAAATTATTCTAATTATCTCATTGATTTAGAAAATAACAAAATTCTTCTCATAACATATTATTTAAAGTTTAAAAATGCCTCGAGTTAAAGCAGAACCAAAAAAATGTATCAAATCTAATATTCAACAACCTCCTAATTCATGGGTTTTTGTTATGAAAGGTAACATTTATGTTTTCTTATTTGTATCATTACTTTTTTTTTACTTAAAGGTGAAGCTCTTGAACAATCGGAACAATATACAGGAACAGGTACTCCCGATATAGTGAACCTTCGTCATCCGAATACTGGAGAAGCTGGAGTTTTTTTATTCTCATCTGCAAATAATTCTGTTCAAGAGATTTTAACGTTTGCTGAGGGTAAACGATCTTGGCTCATTGAAGAATCTGTTAAAAGTGATGGAAAAATGCATTTATCGACTCCTATAGATCCCATATTTTTAGGTAAAATTATTTTGAATATTAATTTATTGAAACATAATTTCCCGTAAATAACTATTTTAGTTAGTGGTTGCACAACTGTTAAGGCCACACAGTCTATAACAATTATATTAAACCATCGATTATGAAGTCAGTCATAAATATATTGGAAATTTACATATTAAAATAAAAACTGATTTTAAGGTTTATCCCTTTGGTAAATTTTATTGTCTTCTATGTACTTTTATAAACGGATATCGAATGTGTAATAGACTAAACAATCATTAAAAGGTTTAAAATCTTAATAACATGCAATTAGTTTTGTAAAGCTAGAAACTAAATTAAAAATAATGAACTACAAAATGTGAAGAAATGAATATTGTGTAAATTGCCACTAAAAAAAATAAAAATATGATGAGAAGCCCTTGGAAAAAAATATGACTGATACATTGGTGACAAAGTAACATTTTGCTATGTAATTAATGCTTAAAGAACGCTTTTTTACATGTTTCTAGTTTAATCATATATCGTTATTGTCTTTGAAGTAGATTGCATGCATTATGCAACCTTCTACTAAAAGTGAGTCAGCGGACCTAAAAAACTTTATCAATATTAATAATAATGCAGGTGTATAGAGAAATGAGGAGATATAATAGTAGCTATGAGTTCCAAAATGTAACTAACTATATGCAGCTAATTTAGTGAATAGCTTACTTATAAGAACAACAAAATTTTTGGATTCTGCAAAATTATTTTCGTTCATAGTGCAAACAACAATAATAATATTCAAATACTTGCCATACCAAGGGATATTGCGGTTGTTTTTTCTAATAAACAAATTAAAATGATTACATGTATAATATAATGTCATCCTCATTACTTTGTTCTTAATGTACTGATTTATTATGTTTAAATCTACTGAAAATAATATTGAGAAACAAGAAAAACATAAAACCTGTTCAAAGTATTAATATTAACCTGCAGTTCTTACTTAAGTCGTGATCATCCTGTCTTTATGCTTTACTTGTGTTTTATATGAGGTGTAAACTGCTATTCCATTAATGGTTAGTATCCAAGATAACTCCAGAACGACAACACTGACATACTTCAAGTGTTATATTTAAGCCTGTTTTCATTTCATCTGGAGCTGATTAGATTTTGGGTGAAATTCAGAGCCGGGTGAGCAGTTTTTCGCATTTATAAATTATTTCTGAAACAGCTGTATATGCCAATTTGTGTAGTTGTCGAGTGATTAAATTCTACGTTTGCCATGTGATGTATCGCATACAATGGTTTTGTTATCTGTTTGAACATCTTGAAGCTTCAAAGAAGAATTTGATGTTTGTAAACGAGATAATTCTTCATCTGTTTTTTGTGTTTCTATCAGTTTTTTAAAATATATAGTACTTGGTACATTTATTTGGTTGATTCTAGAACAAATATCTGCTGGAATGTTGTCTTTCCCAGTAATATATTGAATGTCAGTAGTAAATTGACGAATGAAGTCAAGTTGTCGGAGTTGTCTTGGTGTAAGATTGTTAGAGTTTTTCATAAAAACGAAGGTTGGTGGTTTATGGTCTGTCATGATTGTGAAGTGTTTTCCTTCTAGCATGCTTATAACAAAAATATTTTATAGTCTTGTAGATAGCTAATAGCTCTCTATCGTAAGTGACATATTTCATTTCGGTATTATTTAATTTTTGTGAAAAAAAGGCTAGTGATTCAGCTTTTTCTCTTCGAACTTGATGAAGTATTGCTTCAATGGCAAACTTTGAGACATCAACATGTAGAACTAAAGGAAGATTGACCTTTTAATAATTCATATAAAGGTGATTGTACTTATGCTAAATTTTTATACACTTTCGATAGAAATTTATTAAGCCTAAATATTGCCTTAGTTTATGTTTGGTATTTGGTTGTGGGTATTCGGTTATAATTTTTATTCTGTCTGGTAGAGCTGTAATACCTTCAGAATTAACTAAATATCATAAGAAAGGTACTTTGGTTTCTTCGAAAATGCATTTGGTGTTGATATTGTATTTGTTGAGGCAAGCAAAAATTTGGTCCATATGGTGATGTTCTACTGATTCTGACGCAATTGAAATGGCATCCAGGTAGCAAAAATAAAAACAGATCACCCGTAATTTTGTGTATAAATATTTGAAACGTTTGTGCTGCGTTTCTTAAGCCAAACGGTACTACCTTGAATTGAAATAACCCAAACGGTGTTATGATTGCAATTTTGGATATATCTTTTTCTTCTACTGTAATTTGATAATATGCCCCTATGAGATCTATTTTTGAAAAAATTTTCTTTTATTCATTTTTATTCATGGTACATTGAAATCTTGTAAGTTCGGTATTGGGTAAGAGTCGGGTACAGTGATTGCGTTTAGAGGCTTATAATCACTACAGGGTCGCCATGAACCGCGTTTTTTAGGAACCATATACAGTGGGCTTGCCCATTTGCTATCTGATGGTCTGCATGTGTTTAAATCTAACTGAGTTTGAACTCTTTTTTGGTGATTTCTAATTTTTCTTTTGATAATCTACGTGGTTCAGCAACCACTGGTTGCCTATTTCTAATTATACGGTATGTTGTACCATATTGTTTTCTATCAGCCAACGGTTGTCGGTCATTCAGGCTATGTGCCCTTCTCGTTCTCCATTTAGCCTGTGTAATTCGTTTTAAAATATCAACCATTTTCATCCTCTTGTCTTCTATCTGCATTTGGAATTCTGTCTTTCCTTGTGACTCCCAACATCGCTCTCTCCATTCCTCTCTACGCCACTCCCAATTTGTTTATTGAACGTTTTGTCAAGGTTAATATTTCGGCGCTGTATGTGATCACAGGTAAAACACATTGTTCGTACACTCCCCTTTTCAAACAAATAGGAATGTTCGTCTTGAATACGCCTCGCATCTTCCCAAATGCCGTAAATTACTACTACTAGCTATCAAATTGGTCATGAATTTTATTTTTTGAAAATTGATAATTAAGCCAACGCTATTCGCTGCTTCCCTCAATTTTGCTAACATTTTTTAGCATCACCTAGGTTATCTGTGATTAAGACAATATCGTCAACAAAGTTGAGGTGATTCAAGTGTTCACCATCAATATTCACGCTAGTACTATCCCACTTTAAATTTTTTAAAGCGGACTCTTAACACTGCAGTAGATAGTTTAGGAGACTTATGCTCTTCATTTGTTTCAAATCGTTTCTTACTTCTTCAATTGTTATCTCTGGCATTACTTCAGAGCATACATTTACTATTTTGCTCCTCCTGGTTTGTGGTGGGTTATTACTCCATTGCAGTGGTCAGCTTCTGTATAATTCTTCATAAAATTGCTTTGTTATTTCTAGTAATCTGTTTCTATTAGTTGTTTCGTTTCTCTGTGTGTCTCAATTTAAAAATTTTATTTTTCCTATCTGTTAGCTTTCTTCGCATAACTTTCATATTTTTATTGTTCTCAACTGTTTGTTCTAATTTCTCTTTATTGTATGTTTTTACGTCTTTGCGTATCTCTTTTGAAATCTCCTTATTTAGATCACTTAGTTCTTTTGAATCTCCATTTTGCTCCCCTCGCATTTGTCTTCTCTTTTCAATTAATTTTTTTTGTGTATATACTTAATTTATCTCTTTTGTTCCTTGTTTGTTGCAAAATGTTTCTTATGATGTTAGTATTACTTTTATAATAGTACTATTCAATGTTTCAATGTCACATTCGGGTTGATGGTTTAGAGCAAAAGTGACAAGCTTCTTATATTCAATGGCGTTTTCTGGTTTCTCTCATTTTTTCGGTTTTGTTGCATGTACCATTTTTGTTCTCTCATTTTTCAGATTTATTTTAACTGTTCTTCTTGCTGCTCTATGATCCCTTCCTATTCCAAAGTTGTTCAGAACTGTGACGTCCGCTACGTTTCTCTTGCATCCGGTTATAAGGAAATGATCTCGTTTTTGGTTTTTCCATCTAGGCTAACCCAGGTCCAACTTCTATGACATTTCTTTTTGAAAAAGTTATTCATAATATGCAAGCTTTTGTGATGTAGGTAGTGTATCAGTGTCGGTCCTGTGTCATTTCTGCCATGTAGGCCATATTTTCCTATTGATGTTTCGCCTATAATAAAACTGTGATGGCAATATGTTTCTGTTAGAGCCAGTTTGATGTCTTCATAGAAACTCTGTATGTCCTTGCCTTCATGATCCGTTGTGGGGGCATGGACTTGCACAATTTTCATCTTATAATGTCTATTTAAGGAGATTATTACGTACGCTACACGATCGGATATGCTTTTTATGTTTACCATCTTGTTTTGTGCTTTTTATTTACGAGGAAACGTACGCCACTAACCATCATATTGTAATTGACCTGACTTTAATGTCAGAAGTTTTTCTCCGCGTCGTCTCAATTCGCAGATCCCGATTATGTCCCAGTTTATTTTTTCTAGTTATATCAGTTTATCATTCGAGGATAGCGATCTTACATTGTATGTTATGACTTTGAATATCCTGGCATGACCTGTGCCTGTGAAAATCGCTATTTGTCAATCTTCTGCAACCCCCCCCCCCCCCCCCAGAATCCGTGGGACTGAATTATGTTCAGTGTAAAATTCTAGACAGCGTGTCTTACTTGTCTGGGGTAATGTTTTTGAGGCTCGAAATTTGATTAGAGGGATTTTGGTTAAATAAAACGTCTCGCTTACCATGCGTGTTGGAGAGTTGTGTCCAGCCGCTCCTAACATGGAGAACCGACGCTGTTTGCAGCCGTCCACTCTGGATCAGGCGCTGCTGGTCGTAGACTTTCTGGCTTCACCTTCGTTAGTTCGAGACCTTATCTGCATGGGTGGCCCTACCGCCGGAATCGCTCCCTGGATATTGACTGGTACTGATCCATCTCACCAACGTCAAGGTGAAAGTCCCCGATAGGGAGCGTATGGTTTAACATGTAATAATTGGGAATATTGATTTAAAATTTCTTCGTACTTATTACCAGGCGTGATAATTTAAATCGAGTATATCTCCGTTTTTTGTAGGGATCCCACAATGTTGATTAATGTTTTAAGATCAATCATTCGTTTATTTGCTTTATCTGGTAGTAAATTAAAACGGACTAGAAAATCTGCCCTAATAATCAGGTATGGATGTATCGTCAACTAGATACCGCCATACATATGGTCTGCGTATACCGAGATTTATTTATAAATTTCTAATTCCATACGTTTTAATGGCCGAACCATTGTCTGATCCAGAGTATTAAAAATCGATAACTGGTTTCGTTGCAAGTATCGAGTATACGATGTGATTTTTTTGCTCCGCTTCAGATGCTAACTGCGTTTCCTTGGTTGGTATTTTTTGATTTGTAGTCACATGGGGTAGATCATTTTCTAGCTTTATCGCCATATTAATAGTGAAACCAACAATTAGGGTGCTTCTTAAAATTTGTATTTCTCGAAAATGATCTTGAATGTGCTCTAAATCGTGATCTTGATGTACTTCGATCTCGAACATTTATTTCTATTAAGAGATGTTCTTATTCCTTGAAGTTGTTCTTCGAGTTTCATTATTCAATCGGCGCTTGTACTACTTTTGGGTACTTTATAAACCGAATAAGCATACGAGGGTGATATGGTCTCGTATATTTATCTGCCTTCCCTGCCAACAGGTCTAATTCGTCTTTTCTTGTCGCTAATATAGATCGAATACGAGATGTGGCAATTAAGTTCCGGGAATTATTCAATAAAACACAAGCAAATTAAGTTGCAAGCAAAATTTTATTATCGACTTTCATAATAGTCTCTTTCTAACTACACAACGATTCCAACGTTGCTCCCACGATTGGAAACACTCTTGGTAATCCTCCGAAGTTAACCCGTTCAGCACCGCGGTTGCAGCTTTCTTGACCTCTTGTACGCCTCCATGATGAGTTCCCTTGAGGTGCGACTTAATCTTGGAGAGTAAGAAAAGGTCGCGGGGGGGGCTACATCGGGGGTGGGTGCGACAACATTGGAATCCATTTTTTCGACAAAAACTTGCACAATGAACGAGGCCGCATTGTTGTGGTCCTGATGTTCTCGGTGAGTTCGGCCCGCACAGGGAAAATGCGTGCCCGCAACCGCTCCAGGACGCCAACATAGTACTGTCCAGTCACTGGCTGGCTGGCAGGAAGATATTCACGATGAACGATGCCGTGGATATCGAAAACGATCAACATTTCCTTCAGTCACGACTTGGACATCTTTGCTTTCGTTGGCCGCTCACCACCCTTCTACACACACTGCTTTGTTTACGGGTCTCGGGGCTATACTCAAATATCCAACTCTCGTCTCTAGTTTTTCGCCACATTTGACTAAAAATTGGATCACAACATGTTGCTTGTGATGTGAGTCACTCATTTCCACGGCGCCACTAAAATAGTTACTTTCGAAAAACACGCATAAGACACAAACTAAACGTGTTATCGATTTCAAAGTTCTACTGGAACTAAAGGAAGGTCCCGCTTTTCAGACATATGTTTACAAACGACGCAGTCTTGCAGTTTCCGAGTTATAAATAAATTCCCGGAACGTAATTGCCACAGCTCGTACTTGTTGGTAACATTTGAGGGACGAAATTCATCCTCAACTTTTACCTGCTAACACTGGCATTTGACGTAAGAAAGTCGACGATTTTTTATCGCCTAACTCTACTTCGGTTAGCAATTTTTTAGCTTTTCTTTCTTCCGAATCTTCAAATTCATCAATTAAACGTCGTTTAAGTAAGGTGTACTGATCTTTTTTTGGAGGATTGATCACGAAACCAGAAATCGTTTCAGCAATCTCTTAATCTAGAGTCGAGGACATGATACTTAGTTTCCTCACTAATAATATTAGATTCTACTTCAGTTAACCATACTTAACATTTCTGTTCCAAAATGTAGGTATTTTGACAGAAACTCGTGCTAGGAGTCACCGATTGTAATAATAGACCTTCAACGCAATAATTTGAAATCAAAAAGATAATTTATTTATGTCAAAATTTTAAGAACGTATATTTTAAAAAGTTAAGGAATGCGACTAAAAAAACAATAACGTTATCAATGAAAAATCAATATTCGAGCAGTCAATAGTTAAACAACCGGCAATTAAAATTTTACTTGATGTCACTTTCTAGCATTACATACGCCACAAACTCAGCAGTCTTTTCAAGGGAAGTATTTGTAGAATCAGGTCTGCATTTAGAGAATATTAGAATTTAGATACATGAAATGTTCCTCTACTCTGTAAAATTAAAAAATGAGTTTATGTATAAGTAAAACCAATCAAGACAAACAAAAATTCTAGTAAATTTTAAATTTACTACAAATTGTCTGTGTTATTTAATAATAGTATGTTATATATTCAGGGACTGGGAAACTATAGTTGGTAAAAGTAAAAGTAAATGTAAATATCGGATTAGCGTTTATATGCATACACCTCATGCGGTTATGTACCGTTCTCGTTCTTATACAAGGCATTTATTCTAGAAGGTAAGAGGGCATCTAGTTTTCCTAATGTAGTTTTCCTAACCGCGGGCTGTGAATTAAGAAGCACGCTCTACGTTATAAGCGTTTTGAATTAAAAAGAGATACCAATAGTTGAGTTAAGTTTAACGTGGCACGGAAAACATCCACCTAAAAGCGTAATGCAGTGACTCTCTAAATGTTTTACGTATAATATTTTTTCGTTCATACAAAAATAAATTACGCATAGCACTGAGAGAAAAGCGCTACTTATAAAACACGTTTAAAAAATATGATTATTAGAGAAAGGCCTTTACCTAATGTGTTTCCAATCATGCGTAGATACCTATATGCAAACACTTTTATTTGATAATAAAGGGTAAGTTATCTTGACAAGTACAAAATAAATGGTCCATAAGTACGTGATTAACATAATTGCGTCTTTCTGACGCTTATGAACGTATTTATTAATCGAAATTGCTTTTTAATCCTATTGTGTTCGGGTTAATAATAGGTTAATAATCGCGTTCTTCTAATGTGCATAGTTCGTTAACTTATTTAAATATTTCGTGGCAACTGCATGACTTTTATTTCATTACTCTAATAACGGTGTACCTAGATTGATATTAGAAAATTGTAATTAGTTTTTTTTTAATGCGTTTGTTACACTCACTGTGTTTGGGTCTATATGACCCGGTGATTTGTGTGGTTCAAATTAGACGAACAGCAGATTATTAGCATAGACTAATGTATTTTATTAGTTTTGTATTATTTTCATAAATATAAATAACTTACATAATATTGCCTCATTATTGCGCAGTATTGCGCATATTGCATACGTTATTTGCGTACCGGTAAAAAAGTTTATTCCTGTGGAGACTTGTCTGTTGCTCCACGTATAAATGCAGCCAGTTTGCACCCGTGTGTTAGTTTCGTAATAAATATCAAACTCTAATAAGAAATACCTAACAATTGAAATTTATTATTGAAAATGTGTAGTGAGAGAGTGCTTACGGATAGTGAACTTGAGACACTTTTGTGGGTTTCTGATAGTGATTCTAATGCTTCTGAAGAAGAAAACCTTTTGTCCGAAACCGAGCGAATCGGATAATGAAGTGAAAGCTACGATTTCAGATTATGCTGATACGTATAATCACGTAACTTCAAAATATGGCAATATAGTATGGAATGACAAGACACATCAATCGGGAAGGTTGTCAGCAGAAAACATTATTTCGTTGATTCATGAGCCAACACGGTGTTCTACGTCGCGAATAATTGATATAAATCCGCGTACTTCTTATATTTCGCACCCAAATTTGTATACCTAATTTTGAAAATGACAAAAGAAGGCAAAAGACATTGTGGCGACACGTTTCAAGAACTAACATTAGTTGAACTAGAAGCATATTTTGGCCTACTGTTTCTAGCTGTATTGTATAAATCTCATGGAGAGCCAACAGCCAGTCTGTGGGATGGAAATGTAGGTCGTCCAATATACAGAGCAACGATGTCCCTACAACGATTTCATGTAATTGCACGAATAATTCGCTTTGACGATAAAAAAGTTCTATAATGTTCATGAAAATGTAACAGTAGATGAGCAACTGGTATCTTTTAGAGGCCGTTGTCCTTTTAGACAGTACATCGCAAATAAACCTGCTAAATATAACATGCAAGTTTACCTCGGGGAAAAAAGGTGAACCTCCAGAGAGAGAGGTCAAGGTAAAAGAGTTGTGCTAGATCTTATTTATGGTCTAAAAGGTCACTACGTAGCATGTGCTAATTTTTTTATCCCGTACGATTGGGCAGATGTTATTGAACAGAAAAATTACATGCTTGGCACTATTCACAAAAATGGGCCTGAATTGCCAGTTGTAGGCTCCCGGGTCACAATGACCCGGACACAATAAGTGAAGCCAAAATGTTAACACAATAGGAATAACTTATAGGAGTAGGTTGTTTATATGAAGTTTCCTGTGGACGGTTACAGAAAGTAGTATATAATACGAAAATATTTTACTTAACTACAGGCGTATTATTGTCAATAAGGCAATTAGAATAATATAATTAGAAGGTACTACATTCAATTCGTATAAATAGCGAAGGAATTGATTTATATGATTTAGAAATTTTTAAACGAACGTTGTCAAGAGCTGATATTTAATATGTATCAGTACTTCTGCCGAGAAAGGTAGAATTTTGGACAGTTGCGTAATGTTGAAGCACTACAAGAAAGAGCAGCGGAAGCTTTAACATCAGTGTGACTGCATTAAAGAAGATTGTTGACAGTAAGAAAATGAACATTTCATTACCAAAACTCTGAACAAACCTCGTAAAAGTTCAAAGCAGACGATCTATCTGAAGCTGTACTACACAAAATACTAGATATACATACTTTATTCGAAGTACGCCGAAAGCAAGTGGTTATAAAAGAAACACTCAGAAAAACATTATAAGAAAAGGAATTGCTAGTAAGGTAAAATATTGAAAAATATTACTTTCAAATTCAAAAAGATTGTAATCGGTGAGCGCTTGTGAGAAAAATAATGTTACATTCGCAAGGGTGCAATTTTTATAACAATATATGCATAATATGAACTCGTCATCGCCTGTGCTAGTTATATTCCTAGATGAAACGTGGGTGTTCGTTTGAGATTCACAAAAAAGGTCTTGGCAAGACGATACACTAAAAAGTGTAAAATATAGTAATTATTCATCAAATGATATAAGGTTTATGATTTTACACGCTGGAAAACAAAATAGTTTTATTGAAAATTTCAGCTTAATCTTCGCCGCAAACTGAAAATCGTCTGATTATCACGACAATATGGACGCGACAACTTTAGAAAAGTGATTGAAAGATCAGCTGCTATAGGAACTATCTTTAATTGTGATAAACAACGCCGCCTACCATTCACGTCTAGTTCTTCCTGGAAAAAGAAAAGCTACAAAAGTGATTAACGATGAAAAATATTGAGCAACACAAATATGAAAAGCAGTACTTAATTAGAGAACATGACCACTTTATACTTAGATTACCGCCATATCACTGTCAGTTCAGTGCAATTGAAAGTATTTGGGTCATTCGCAAGCCCTACTACGATCAGTCGCAGTAATATAAATGTGGGATGAGAGAAAAAGTGCTAGATATAATGGTACCACCATTAATAATTACAGTGAATGGTGGAAATTCAGATGACAGTGAAGTTAAAGATGCAAAAATACTGATACACATTAAATATCAGCTCTTGACAACGTTCTCTTATATAAATCAATTCCTTCGCCATTTATAGGAATTGGATGTAGTAACTTCTAATTAGATTATAATTACCTTATTGACAATAATAGGCTTGCAGTTAGGTAACATAATTTCACATTATACTCTTTCTGTAACCGTCCACTAGAAATTTTATATAAATCACCTATTCCTATAAGTAATTCATTAAAAAGCAATTTTGATTAATAAATACGTTCATACGCGTCAGAAAGATGCAATTATGTTAATCACGTACTTATGGCCGATTTATTCTGTATTTGTCCAGATAACTTCCCCTTAAATATCAAACGAAAGTGTTTGCATATAGGTACTTACGTTTGATTGAAAAAGCCTTTCTCTAATCATCATATTTATAAATATGTTTTATAAGCAGCGCTTTCCGTTCCATGCTGTGAGTAATTCATTTTTGTATGTAAGTAAAAATATTATAAGTAAAGCATTTAGAGAGTCACTATATTACACTTTTAGGTGGATGTTTTCCGTGCCGCGTTAAACTTAACTAGTCGCATCTCTTTTTGATGCAAGTAGCACAATTCAAAGCGTTTATAACGTAGAGCGTGTTTCTTAGTTCAACGCCCGCGGTTAGGAAAACTAGATGGCTTTTTACCTTCTAGCATAAATGACTTGTATAAGAACGAGAAAGGTATGTAACCGCATGAGCTGTATGAATATAAGCGCTAATCCGATATTCACATTTACTCATTTTACCAACTATTCTTTTAATCCCGCGAGCGAAGTTGTAGCCCGTGATGAATCGAGGGCTACAATCACTCGAGGGATTAAAAGATTCCTAAGTCCCGCAGCACATATATACTATTTTTTGTCATTGTGAAATTAAATATCCCACAATTCAGCCCTAAGTGTTAAAATCCCCCAGTCCTTATGAATCTAGGTTGATTTGTTGCAAAGGTTTTGCTTCACATTATGTCCCCAGGAATTAAAAGTTACTTTTAATCTCTAGAGACAAAAAGTGATACATCAGTCCATAGAAACAGGGAATGAAACAATATATTTAATCTCGGAATGACAAAAAATAAATTCTTACATGCACATTAAGTTAGTAATAGTTAATTATGCTGCTATTATTCTAAGGAAATAGAAATGGAATGAGTTGATTTCTGGCTTTCTTTCAATCGATTTCATAAAATTAACGCGAGTTTTAATAATAACGATTTCTCTGTTCAAAGGTGTTTTATTACGGCTTTCTGTGTTTCTGTGATTTCGTGTGTTACCATGAAAACAAAAGGCCTATCTGTCATAATAGTTTTCTCTGACGTCAACATTATAGTCAAGGGAGTTATGAGGGTGTTAATTACCGAGGACAACGGATTGTAATCTCGAGGGACGTTAGTCCCGAGGGATTGTAAGTTGCCCGAGGCTATTAACATACATAACTCACCTTATAGATAAATAATTTTATTTCATATTTCATTATAAATGAAATATGAAAACGAAATTTTGTTGGTTATTAAAATTAAACGAACGTTTAAAAATTTTAAATAGGCATTGTTCACAGTTACGGTAACTAAGGGTTTATTTATTTATAATGTGTTGGTATGAAATAAAATTAGTTATGGATGAGTTTACAGTATATAACACAGATATAAATTTTATTTATGGACTTTGTGATAGAAATAAAATAAATTAAGTAACAAATATTGATGGTTGCATAACTTCCCAGGTATTCATTTTTACTATTTGATTGATAAAAATTTTATCGAAAATAAAAATATTTGAGCATTCTTTTATAATAACTACTACCATGTTAAAGTACAGAAAGAAATTATTTTCTTAATTATTTACAAGAGATGATGGTACACAATGTTTTACAAGTTGATACAAACTAATTTCATAGGTAAAGTTTAAAACTCTGTAATAAGGGCCAAAGCAAAATCGAAAGTTCAGGCACACTTAACTAAGGTTAGGCTTTTGATATTATGAATCATAGATTATTTCTAGGTAAATTATGGATTTTTTTAAATAAAAATCATGATTAATTTAGTTTAGAAAAAGGGGCGCAAATTTGAACACATTCTTATGTGGTAATATTTATTATTTATTTTTTACAAAAATAAAACTATTAAAAAATGTTTTTTATACAAAAAAGCGAACTTTGTTTAAAAAAAACTAAATATTGCTGAACGTCTATAACCTAAGTGTTATAATGCTTAAATAGTAATACTAGTTTAGCTGCTTAGTCACCGCCAAGTCTGGTTCTTATATCTGAATGTATGAATCCATAGGTAGAAAACATCTTCTCGATATCAGCAGAGGATGCACAGACACACACACACACACAGAAATCACTATAGGCAGCATGTGCTTAATTTCTGGAACATCTTCTTGGGGTCTCCACCACTGTACTGCTTTTACATTTTTTATTATTTCATCCAAAGACATAGTTTTGTGAAAAGGGTCTGACTTGGCTTCCAACTTAATTAGTAATGGTAATAATCCCGTGTCTGCAAAATATTGGGAAACAATATCTAAAGCATCTCTTTTCTTCAGCTAGTAATTGATATTCTTTGTTTATATTTATTGTAGGATCCAACATGTATGCCGAAAAGTGAAAGAAGGTTAGAGCTGGAACATATCTTTTATTAAATATGTGATACTGACGCAAGCTTCTTTCTTCTACAAAACTGTCAGTGTCAAAAATAGCCATGTGTAATCTGCTCGAGATAAAAATGCACCTTTTTGATGTATTATGTCAAGTGCTATTGAAATTGGTTTTAGCAACTGTAGAAACTGTAGCCATGCTTTTAATATAGATATCTGAAACTTTTTTAAAAATCATTGGAACAATATCTTCTTTATGCTCTTCACATATTAATAACAATTTCAGCCATTCATTTACATAGATCTCAAGACAATCTGAAAGTGTATTCCATCGAACATCTTGAGAACAACTTCTTGCCCCCTTTTTCTTTATACCAAGTATTTGGTAAATGGGTATTTCTGAAGTATTTCACAATTTGTACTATATGTTCCTTTACCTGCGATGCTTCTAAAAATTTGGAGAGCAAACTAAGTAAGTGCGCCGAACAACCATATATAATTATAAGATAACTGAACGACTCGGAAATATTTTTCTTCATACCGACCATGTTGGCCGCATTATCTGCCACAATACTCGTAACTTGACAGTTATATTCATTTTTACACTTAATTATTGAGTTAATAGCCAACTCAGCAAGATAGTCAGCTGTATGGGGATAACCGGATGTATCTATGCTTTCCAAGAGAACACTGTTTCCATCCTCTGCTATCAAAACGACACAGATTATCGGTTCATTATGTAGATTGAACCATCCATCTAAAGACATCCAAACAGGCTGTCCAGAAAACTTCTTAAAACATTAAGATTTTTCTTCCTCAAATATTTCATTCAGGAACGTTGACGATAACTGAAACCTAGATGGAGGAACGTAATCGGGTCTTAGCATTTCCATGGCTTTTCGAATTTCCTTATTTTCTAATCGCTCTAAAACTGCAATTTGTTGCGTAGACGGCTTTGGCTATTTGTGTGTCAAATTTTTTCTTCTTATTTTGTCCAGTTCGCACAACAAAAGAACTCAAATGACCGTTACTTCCACTATTTTCACTTTCATCTACACTTCCCTTTTCACAGTTCTCGCTTCTCTGTTTCTTTTGCAACTGGATAATTTCATTCTGGCTAGTTCCAGGCTGTAACTGACAATCACCATGAAGAGTTTCAACATCAACGATATCACTAGTTTTACTTTCAAAGATTTCCCAGTGACTTTTTAGTCTGTCCACTAGATTTTGCAATTCTTTACCACACTTTTTACACACTACTCTGCAACCTAGTTTGCCATCCACTTTCTTTTTTTACAAAATGTTGCCAAATACTAAATTCCTTTCTGCCCCGGCTTATCATGACTCAAAATGTCTTGCTAGATTACCCACAGAACCAAAAATATTACTAATAAGTAGAATAAATGCGTGTTATTTATATAGCTGAGCGTCTTCTGCCAGTTTTTACAAGTTTCAACAATTCCCCAAACTCGCAAAACTGCGTGAACAAAATTTTCACGTTAAGACTTGTCGAGTGTTGCTTCCTATCTGTACTATTCCTGCGTGCTAGTTGCAACATTTCATAAATGGATTTTAGTAAACGAGTAGAAACTTACATTAAACATGTTACCCACGTTTAAACGCCCATCAAATAAACATTTGTGAGATTCTTCTCACAAATTTTAAATATCTGCTAATAAAACTAGGCGAAGCATAAAATCTACAAAAATCGTGATGTATAAAGATATTTAGTTACGTAGTTACAAGTGAAACTCTATCCTAAACTACTAAATGCTTCAAAATAAAAACACATTTTCATTGTGTATATTCAATAGAAATAAGATTTATGACCCCACATGCAGAATGCAGTAAATAAAAAGGCTGACCTAAATTTGTAAAGTGGGTATAGAAAAAGACTAAATTAAATATAACTATTTGAATCATTACAATTTCAAGAGTAAAGAATAAAGATTATTTTAATTTAATAATTTATATTCTGAATAAACATGCATCAGCACAATGAATGAATGCTGTTTGTTTACCTTATCTTGTTTGTTGCAGTTCTAGTAGTTTTATAGTGGGTTTAATACCCTCCTTGTATGACTTGAAAAATTGCTGACATTAAATGGTTTTGACAGTTAATCGCGAATTTACAACATTTTACCTATGCAAGGACGTTTAAACGTGTAACAGTAAACGTTTAAGACTACAAGACTTTAACTACAGTAAACGTTTAACGCTAACCTAGCCTGCAAATAGTTGTTTGCTTAACAAAACAAAACATAAACAGTTTTTGAAAATAATATATTAATAATATATTTCAAAACTACACCTTGATATTCATATAGATGATTTGAAACTTTTTGATGTAATTGTGTGCATTAAAAAATATATAACCAATCAAAAAATAAAAGAGTGGAAAGAAGTTTCTGTTTCTATTGACAAACAATAGGACTTGCGAAACAACCAGCCTTACTGTAAGAACTTTAAAAGGACTTTTAATGACAAAACATAATTTTGAAATAAATTCCCTTGATTTGTTTAAGTGTCTCCAAGATCGCACATATCTTTTACGAATGGTATATTCAGTGCAAAAATATACAAATGAGTAACGTTTCGCTCGCCATTTTATTAACTATGTACTTTTAAAAACCGAAGTAAAATGTAGATTTTGTTTATTTTTTGACACTATTGCATAGGACACCTAAAAACTTACCATAAACAGCCACTGCATTTGTCAGTTAGACTAGAGACTCATAATTTTGTATCTAATTTAATAGATTTTTTTAAGTATCTCTAAGATCATTCAGATATTTTATGCATTCCAATAGAAAATTGAAAAAATGAATAACATTTCGCCCGCCATTTTATTACTTTTAACAATCGAAGTAAAATACATAATTAAATAGATTTTTTTAATTTATTTTTTTACATTAATGAATTATTGCATGGGTCGCCTAAAAACTTACCATGAACAACCACTACGTTTATCACTTAGACTAGAGAGCATAAAAATTCATAATTTTGCATCCAATTTAAAAGAAATTTCTCCCTCTCCTTCCCCTTGCTGAGGAGTATTTGGCACCCCTTAGACTCTACTGGTTAAGTGTTCATGTCCCACATTTCTTTTTTACATAAATGGTCACCTTAAATTAATGTATACTAAAAAAAAACACTATACTTATCAGAAGATGTACTGATATCTTGCTTGAAATATTTCACCAAAAGGTACATAATGTAGAGTTAGCAAGAAACAAAACTACACTTCGTAAATTTTACCACTAAGTAATGCGATTTAATAATGGAGAATGTGTTGGCAATTTACCGCTTGATCTTCTCTCATTACCTTATATACTCTTATTTTACTTTTATTTTGTAATCTAAAGTTATCTTTTTTTTTCAGTTCTTCCATATTTGAGGAAGTATTGCATTGCTCAAGCAATTCCCTTAGATCAGTTACTCCGAGATGATGAATTTCCACAAATGGAACGATTATTAAAATGTAGTGGATTAAAATTTTTAAATATGGTAGCAGATAGAAAGGTAACGTATCAGCATGCTGGAGAATGAAGCCCGATTAGAAAAAAAGCTAACTATTAAATTGGATTGTCATTAATTCTAGTTTTCAGATTATAACTTTCAGTTAATGCAGATACATATCCAGCATACTTAAACTTGTATTGCCATATTTTACCTAAAAAGTATAGCTCACTACCAACTCATGCTACCAATGATTGTATGAATATTTATAAGTGTACATCATCGACACGATATACACTGAAAATTAGAATTAATGGGCAGTTAGCGTTGCATGGACAATATGTTTTACAATGCTCCTAATGTGGGTATTAAAATAATTAAAAGTACAGAGTGGATAATATCAATTGAAATTGGTAGCAACTTTACTTAATTAAACATAAATTTATGTCCCAACCAGTAGCATAACAAAGCACTTTTGCGCCTGCCTGGGACATAGAGGGGCGGAGGACAGAGCGACAGCATTATAGGAAATTTACCCAACAGTTAGAGAAATGTTAGTGAAGATCTTGGCTATGATTCCTTTCTCAGCTAAATGGTTTGTTACTGAACTAAGGTGTGGCTAAGTTCAAAACTCAAGCGAGCGGGATGGGGTTATGGCTTATACCTGAGGTTTCATATCTAAGCTAAAGTAGTGGGGTTCGATTCTATACTAGAGTAGAAGGGGTTCTTATCTCGGATAAATGCGTCTCCAAAAAAAATCTCATATAGAGTTACATGGAATTGTCAGCTAAAAAGAGGGTTCATGTCTCAGATAAGTGCATCTATGCTAAAAAGATCGATTGGCCAACTAAGAGATTGTATATCGACTAAGGAAGAGTGTTAATATCCACACTAAGGTGTAGGATTCATATATAAGATTGATTAAGGTAAGGTTTCGCATCTGTAGAGCGTTTATATCCGGGATAAGTGCGTTTCCGCTAACCGAAAACGATCACTTTCTTAAGTAGATAAGTTTAAAATTTAAACCTATGTACCTAAGGCAGGCATAAACTTTAAATTAATTTCAACTAAAATTCATCTCAATGGTCGCAGATGTTACTGATGAAGTTAGGTACAATTATTCTAAGGTCGTGTAAACTAAATAACGTTCAAATGTAAATAATGTCTTGGCTACCAATTTGGTTATACTTATGCTAAAATTTAATTTAGTATGTATTTTTAAGACTTACATTCCCCTTATTTTCGATTAATTCTTGTTTAGCACTTTTTGTAGTCTATTTGCCTAGTTCAGTAAGGCGTAAACATATTCAATATAATAATGGCTATGTGTGTGTGTGTGTGTGTGTGTGTACCTCGCAGACCTGTGATTTACGCAACTGATCCTAACCTAACCCTATTTTACCAGAACATGTGACCTAAGAATTTAAAAATGGTTGTCATAAGACAGCGTGTAACTGTATTTTTACTATTTCGAATTTTAAATTAAAATAGCAATACAAAGTGAATATATTATACATGTACTTTGATAGATGTGGAAAATCAACTCTAGCAAACAAAACGTCAGAGGCTGTTACGGAAACGGTTTATAAACTGGTATCATTTTTTTAATATTTTTTGTATCAAGAACCCTGTACATATTCAAGTAAGTTATTTGAGTCGTTAAAATAAGATAGTATTTATAATTGTAAACGTAATATTGATTCATCCTGTATATACTCATAATTCAAACGTGGCATGGAAAACTATGCGAGTTCAAGGTGCAGAGAGATGGAAGAGACAGAGTGTGAATCACACCACCGACGGGAACACATACATTAAGTATTCGCATAGCTACTTACAACTACAAGTTGTGAAGTAAAAAAGGGAACGTCACGTCAGGTGATGAGAGTGGTCCGGTTGTAGTCCCGTTCGAATAAAAAATACTTGATAATATATAAATCAATAAAAAGTCTATATATTTATATGAAAAATAACTTTTGTTACATAGTTAGGTAATACAATATAATATTTACTTTAATGTACATAATTTTCTTTTTTTACCCACTTTACATGTACTATATTTAATACTATTGTTTATTTTTGCATAATTATTTAATACAATGTACTCAATAGTTTCAAAAACAAGTTGTCTTGAGTAACAGCCGCTAATTCTTCTTCCAACAATCTTCTAACGTGGTTGAAGTTAAAGGTGGTATTTCTCTTTGCAACATTATTTTTCACTTGAGCCCAAATCAACTCAATCGGGTTTAAGTCTGGGTGATAGGGAGGTAGTCGCAGCACCGTATGTCCTTCATTACCTAATATACAATCAAACTTGTACGTTATATGTTCCTTTTTGTGCAGCTTAATTTTTTCATAAAGTTGTGGTCTGTACATCAAAGGAGTGAACGGTATCTTCTCTATTAACCACTTCACCATAAAACATTTTTGAATATTTGCTAATCTGTTGTTAATGATACTAAGGATATGAAGGAAACTATTAGCTATGTATTGTGAAAGTATTTGTTGTTTATACATATTTGTCTAATAAATTTGAGTATTATGAGCTTTCAAATTCACATAGGACACAAAATGTTTCACTGTCGTTTTGTTGCAATAATTGTAATAAAGTTAAATTAACAAGTACGTATGTAAATTAATAACAGAAATAAATAATTAATTACTGTAATACATGATTATAAACGGAACGCGCTTTTGGTGGCGACCCCACTGACATGCCGCGCTTAAGAGACTTGAAGTTGGACGAATGCGCATCGAACGTTCAGGCATTCTTTGCCCGCGCGGACTATATATATATATATATATATATATATATATATATATATATATATATATATATATATATATATATATATATATATATGGAAGACTTGGAAGACCAAGCGATCGAATTCACAGTGAAACCAAGGATGTGGCTAAGATACGTGGAGGATAATTTCGTCGTTTGGCAAGCATAAGCTAGATGAATTCCTAGATCATGTAAATAGCCGCGCACCCTCCATTAAATTCACAATACAATTGGAGTCGGAACAAACACTGCCATTCCTGGATGTACTTGCACACAGGTATGACAACACTTTCACAAATGCATACAGGAAACCTACCCACACGAGGAGGTACCTACACTAAAACTCCAGTCACCACAAAAACGTGAAGTTAGGTATGGCAAAATGCTTGTGCGATAGAGCGAAAACAATATGCTCAGAACAAAAGGACCTGAACAAAGAAAAAGAAAATATCGCCAAAACACTAAAAGAAAATGGCTACCCTGATCTAACACCTGATCTAAACAGGGAAAGGGTAACCGAAAAAGAGAACCTAAATATACAGCGATAATACCATATATACAAGGCACCCTTAGACAAAATACGAAGGATAGGCAGCAAATACAAGATACGCACTGCATTCAAATCGACCAGAACCCTCAGTGTAATGCCCACCAAAACCAAACCACTCAATGAAGATCAGAATTCCAAGAATTGTGTATACAACCTGCCATGAGAATGCGGCATAGGAGAGAGCAGTAGACCACTCAAAATGAGAACACAGGAACATATGAACAACGTCGGCAAGGGCGAAACAGAAGAATCTAGAATCGCCGAACACGTCTGGAACGAAAACCACCGCATCCAATGGGATAACATACAGATAGTGGCAAAGGACGAGAACACAACTCGTCGGAAATTCAAAGAAACCACATACATCGTATTAGCAGAAAATCCAATAAGACAAGCTAGTGTGGAAATGAACCCATACGGATTTCAGTCATGCGCGAAGAGCTTAAGCACGGTACACCTGCGCAATAAGTTACGGCGCAATATGCGCAATAAACTTCTGCGAACCACGAAAATATATGGATTCGACTTAAGTGCAAAAACAGTCCTCAGGACTAAGCCTGATAACGGAAGGAGAGTCCACTTCCGAAACGTCGCGCTCAAAAAAAATGCCTGTTTTTTGAAAACAACAACACATAAACAACAAACTTTTATCTGCCTATGGAACCTATTTTGTTAGTTTGTTTAAAAAAAACAGGACTACGTGCGACGTTTCCAGTTATCTTACTTCACAGCTTGTTAGTTGTAGGTAGCTATGGTATTGGTCGTGCAGTGAAAGGGTACGCACGTACTATTTTGGTGATAAGTAATGTCCAGGCATATGTGTAGGCAACCAACATCCCACTTCGCCGATGGGACCCGAAAATGTTTGCATAGAGTATTCAGTAATGTGTAAAGGTAGCGTGTCAAGGCCAACTGGAAAAGATTATGTTTCTATTGTGGTAAAAACTACAATTACACTGTTCACTTGGAATTGTTACTATTATGAACCTAAACCTTAATTTATGTTTTGTTATTCTTTACAATGTTTCAACGCTTATTTGTATATCCAAACATCTGTATGTGAATCTTGAAATCCGATTAGTGAATTTAATCACATTAATATCTGGATTAATTTCCTGAATTGTCAATTCAATATTCTAATGAATTTATATTACATTAATTGAATAAGTAGTCTATTTATCTTTACTATGGGATGTGTCTATCAACGTAGCGTTTAAGCTTAATTTATTAGTCACATGTTTACTTTACTTAAGTAAATTCGACAACTTGTGTAGAGATTCTGTATTGTGTCACATAAATATACTACTTTCACTGGATATTACAAATATATAATTATAATAATAACGATTTTATTTGTAGTTTTTTCTCTAATAAATTTAAATACCTTATATGATGCTTAGAAGCTATTTTATTTGGTAAACATTTTCAGGTCCCATCGGCGAAGTGATATGTTGGTCGGCTACGCGTATGTCAGAAACTTACTTATGACCAAAATAGTACATATATTCCCAATCATGCTTTGAAAGAGAAAACATGCAGTTATAGTGACAATAGTTACAATTATGATTAGTGTGTGCGGCAATTTTCAACCGCAATCGGTGAAGAAAAGTATAGAAGATATTTCACCTACTGTGTGTATAGTGTGGGCATATAAATCCTGAACATTTTTGTGTTAGTGAATTTTCATTATTAGTTTCGATCGCGTAATAAAGTCGAGTACGCTTTAGCTTTATTATTCCACCGTGGTTGCTTTACTAATAAAATTAACGTATTTGAAAAGCCGTGAATTATTGATTGAAATACTCCGTTGCATTAAACTCTCTTGTGGTATTGTAGGAAGCGACCAAGTTGATCACCGCGTTTGTAATATACAGGTGTTTGTAAATAAGTACGAAAGATCTTAGGAGGTGATTGCGGAAGTTATTTTTTGAAAAAGAGGTCCTATAAACGTAGGTCGAAATATGTTTCATTTCCGAGATACCTACAGAGTGTTTACATTTTAATTTTTATTTATTTTTAGTAATTATTTCAAAGAGTTTTAAAGATATTGACGCTTTGGGTAGGTTAGGTTGCTGTCAATATTTTTAAAAAGTTTTATTATGTAATACAGCAACATTTACACAAAACAACAGTAATAAAAATAATTTTAAATAGTCGCAAACCTACAACAGATGTTCAAAATGACGTCGCTCACACGTGATACAAGAGTCAACTCCTCGTCTCATTGACAGTCGTATTCGCTGAAATATTCCTACTGTATTTCTTATTGTCTTACAGCCCGCTGAAATTTCATTCTTACTACCAATCTCCTTCAGTTGTAATTATCCACTATATACTACAAAACTAAACTAAAAATTAAATTGAGTTATGAATAAACATCTGACGTTTATAATAAAAAAAAGTACAATGATTTGAAGTTTTAAAGGTCAGTAGGCTTTTGAATAACTTTGAGACATGTAATTTGTTATCTGTATCCAAGCAGATGTTACATTATCCAATTGATTTAGAATAATATTATTATTAATTGTGTTTGTGTTGTGTTAAATTAAGCAATTCCACTTAATGATTACTCAGTATACAATCTGTTTTTTGTATGGACGCTTAGTTTAATTTGAGAGGTTTGTAAGATTAATCATGTATAATTTTAGGGTGATGAAGAACTTAATGCTTTTAAATACAATGAAGAAAAAACTTTATTATGGCTGCAAAAAAAAACTGAACGTGTTGCAGACATTTTAAAACAAAAAAAGATACATGTCATAAATGGAAGTGGATCTGCGACATTTGTAGCGTCATCTCGGGATGAAAATATAAATCATGACGCATATTTAAAACACGCACATGGTATTGTTTCAGAATACCTTATGGAAGATCTTAGTGAAAAACTTTTAAAATATTTAAATTTAAGCGAAGATGCCAATGTAGTAACAAAAAGAAAAGGTACTGGAAATTTATTACAGCCAGATGCCAAAATTCCAAAATTAGAAGAAGAAAAAACACTCACCACTAGTAATGCATTAGATTTAAGTAAACCTACTATAAAATCAATTAAACAGTCTATACAAACATCTAAAGAGAAAGCACGTGCTAAAGCAGCAACTGGCAGTAAAAGTATAGCACATTTTTTTAAGAAATCCTGAATACATGAAAGTTGTTTTGTGCAATTTCTGCAACAGTTAAAATATTAAATTGTACAATTTTTTAAATATTTATATAATTAATTAGGAAAGCAAGCAAATTGATCTTATTTTAGTATTTAATTTGAATATTTTGTTTTGGGTCAATTGTTTCTTATTCATGTCATGTGGTTATGGTGCAATGAGAGAATACAGAGCCAGACAAAAAAAATATGTCATAAATACTTCCCATTCATTCAACATTTTCTGTATTATTTATACACTAATGAAAGTATTAATCGTTTATGTAGCCTCTCTGATTTCTTCCAGTAGTAGTTCTTATTGCACCAGTACACTAAAAGTCGTGAAAAACTAGACTGTAAATGTGTAATGTAACGCTCTTTTATAAGAAGTGTTTTAAAAATAATCACAATTTACAGTAGACAAAACATTAATTTTTATACTTGTAAACTGAGTAGCACAAGTGAGCGATGATCTCAAGTTTTATTTAATAATTTAAGAATTTTAGTATGATTGGTTTTAGAGATATACATTTAGAAAATGGATTTATGTATTATCTAAGAAACTCCATTAGAAGAAACTGTATTTTTGAATACTTTTACAGTGTTGCATGTTAACAAAAGTGTTTATGCCTGTTTTTATTCTATATTTTGTTGTTCCTTTTGCAAGATGTACATTTTTTCTTTGTTTTGGTACGCTTGATTTTTGTTTGTTTTTAAAAATGTAATTACTTTTTATATATCTACAATTACGTTAGTTACACGTTATCTTCAATATTAATATTCATCAATGTACACTCATAGCAGATATGGTAGAAATCAGTATTACAATATCCATGTAATAAAAAAAATAGTCAAGCCAAATGTTATTCGGAAACTACAGTAATAAATGTATACAATAAAAATATAAAGTGATTAGGGTTTAATTATTAAACTTATGGTTGGTTTAGACAGCAATTTTTACTTTAATAGTAGTTACTACAGCAGTAGCATCGTAAATGTGACCAGTATTCTCGAAATTTTTCAGAAATTGAATATTTTAAACATTGTCATAGCAGTTTTATAATGTAAATATACTTACTTAACCTGCCCTTAAAGTAGGTTACATGAATTGGCAAAATTTTATTTAAAAATAATTTAAAATACTTTTAGTGGGTATAATTGTGTAATAGTATAAATATTTACAGAATGTGTGTTGCAATAGTAATTGTTTTTAATATCTTTTTTGAACATATGGAACAATGGCTCTATGGCACTAACAAATAAAATATGTCCATGTACCACAACAACACCGAACCTGTTTTAATAGCTAACCTATTATCTAAGCTAACAATGTTTAGCTACTGAAATGCATTCGGTATTATTTATTTTATTGGTGTGGGTGCATTTTGTTTGTTACAATAATTATTGTCGAACGTAATAAATAGACCCCTAATAATTGTGCACTTTAAAATTAGTAAATATGTATGTGTTTATGCACTCAAAACTTTCCAAATATGCACTTTGGAAACAGCAATTTCTTACAAAAGAAGCCATTTTAAAAGAAAAACTTTTAAAATAATTTATTGTGGTATTTTACATAGTATTTTTGGATTAATAAGAAATAAATATAAGTATAATTATATAAATAGTAAAAATTAAAATCGTAAAGCTACACATCAGAACTCATGCATTTAATAGTTAGTTTTTCTTTTTAATTTTCAAAACGGAAACCTTGCCTTCTTTCACTTTGAATATACTTTGTCTTCCAAAAATACACGTTCTATATCACTCACATGATGTCAGAGGAGCAAATTTACAATTTGCTATATCAATAATTTCCTAATTTTTGATATTTAAATTTCTAGAGACACCACTTTTACCATCTGACACACTACTTAACTATTGCAGTTCATTATAACCAATATTTTTTTCTAAAACATGACTGAGTTTTTCTCTAACACTTTTAATTTTGTCTACCACATTTTCAATCATTTTTAAAGATCCCCCAAGTAAAAGATTTCTTTTTTCTAAATTATTTATCGCTTTTGGAATACACATAAAATGACTTTTTAGAAAAATAACATCTCTAGGCCCTTCTTAAAAATTGTCTGAACTTCTTCAATACATTTCACTTCTGAAGAGTCAAAACTATTAACTATTGTTTTTACCATCTCAAAATATTCCCCGTAATAGTTTGTGGATGATAACCAGGTACCCCAGTGCTTAACAATAAGTTCTGGTGGAAGTGCTAAATCAGGTGCTTTTCTGTAAAAGTCATAACTCTGCTTGGAGCCTTTATGAAAACCTTTTTTATGGTGACTATTAATTCATTAACTCGTGGATATTCACTGCGAATGGTCTCTGTAATACAAAGTAGTCTATGAGCTAAACATGTTACGTGCACCATTTTCGAATACAAAATCTTTAAGCTTTCCATAGCTTTAACAATGTAGGATGCGGAATCCGTACAGACCAATAGCACTTTATCGTATTTTATACCAGAAGGTCACAATAAGTTCAATGATTCATTGCAAAACACTGCAATTGTTGAATGGTTTCATTTTTATAACACGTCTATTTGAAGCAAGTAGGACTGGCATTGTTCTTGCGGGGAAAGAATACCAACAACAATATTTGCAACATATCGCCCATGTGCGTCTGTTATTTTATAGAGTGCCACCCACATGCTGTTGTTGCCAACTTTACTTCTTATTTCTTTAATACACTTTTCGTATATTAATGGAACATAGTTTTTCTTAGTGTGGATTCATTGGGAATATGCTGTTTTGTATAAGTTGCGATAAATTCTTTAAATTTTTATTTTTTAATTTGTACAAAGATATACCAGCCGCAGTAAATGTGCTGCATAAATCCAAGTTAAACTGCAAATCACTGGGCCCTGATTATTTAAAATAATTTAGAGTTAATATAGTTTGCTGGATTCTCTATTTTTCAGTCTTGTATGCTTGGCAGTTTAAATATGTTGGTCAACTTGAAATTTATTGGTTGCACTAATACAAACGTTACACACTTTACAAAATAAAACACTTCCGTCTGTGGTAAAATCACCTTTATGTTCAACAACATTGGATTTGTTTAACATGAAAACATGTGTTATGATTTTACAACGTACCAGCAATTCTTTGAAAAGACATAAAAGACGTGTACGCTCCGGCGCCGGCGCTCAGGATTTAATCTGTTTTACAAGTGCTATTGGGAAGTTCACACAGACGTAGTTCTTAGGAAACCAAAAATTAATATATCTGTGTGGCTGTTTGTTAAATTTGTTAAACTATTAAATTATGCAAATATGAAAGCAATATGTAAATGCATAATTATCCGGGTCTAATAATAAAATATGTGAATGCAAATGATAATTATATGTTATGTGAAAGCCTACTATTGAATGTTATAATGTTTATTAGAACTAGTAAAGTAATTCATGATTGTGTAAATAACACTATTGAATTATTTTAACATAAACATTAAATAATGCTTCATTTTTACTGACGAGAGCTGCAATTGCTGTTGAAACATATATATCTTGTGAATATTATATCAATATGTCATTATACTGTATAAAAGTTAGTATTTTTAAGTATGAATATAAATCGCGAAAGCTTTCATTTTCATATTTTGTTTACAGAGCACCATATTTTAAACATCTTTATAGTTTTAATTAAATATTTTAAAATTGAGTGGTGAAATGGTATTTCGAAAAATGATGTCTTCCGACTGGCTTTGGTACCGACTTAGTCTTTAACCTATCATAATTACTAAAACATTTAGACAAATTGTGATGATTTTATTATTTTTACATTTCTCGTTTAAATTAATGTTAGTAATACTTTGTAAGCATAATATTTGTCATTACCTTTAAATAGAAACTGCAAGGGTGAGTACTTAAAAATGTTTTAGTGAATGTATCAATGTACTTATGCTTAATTAAGGAAATGTAATATAGATCTGGATGTGATGACTAATCATTTTTAAATCCCTACAAATTTAACTTCTCTACATACATCATTATTATACATGAAAAAATGTATGAGACCAAAAATAATGGTTATGTTGGAAAGGATATACATATAGAGCAACTTAAATAATAGGTATACAAAATAAAAGTCATGCCTGTTTCACTTTTGTCGTAGTCACTTTCTTGGAAAACATCTTCCTATCTGCAAATTAAAAACTATATACTATTTCCTTGGTCCTTTTGTTATGTGCATAATTTTGAAGATTATATACTACTTCCTGATGGTTACTTCACTCGAAGTTGCCAGTGCACATACTGAAAAGTTAACCCATAGTTTGGTAGATTGGTACACAACTTGCAGAGAAGTTTGTTCAAAGGTTGTATCAGTACAGCATTCAGAGAGACTGCGAGGTACAATTGACAATCCTGTTCAGATATACGAGTCTCTTTTGCAGGACATCGAAAGTAATAATAATAATGACTTTTGTTGAAGAGTAATATACAAAGTAGCTTAATTTGCTACTTACTAAATAAGAAAATAATATTTTCAACGCATAGCTGGTGAAGTCTAGCACAGATTGGCTACTCCACTTAACCAGCTAAACATTGCATAAAATAAGTTTATGTATAAACACAATAAATGTATGAATACATACGAAAGGAGAATAAATTCATAATAGTCAGAATAGAGAAAACAAAAAACTTAACTATCAATAATGTTTTCTTTTTAACGTAATTGTAAGGTCAGTTCTAACCACTAGGATCTATATGTCAGTACTTAATATTAAATGCTTTAATCTATATTTAAACTGCCCAATATTTAAATTTTTAGGTTTGCTAGGTAGCTTATTACACAATTTAACCGAACTATATGGAAGTACAACGTGGACGCCTTCTCCACCGTGGTGAAGAAATGTAATGAAAATGTCCACATTGAAAATTATTAGAACTACAGAAGAATTGGCGGCTCATGGGTATTTGGTTTGGGTGCTAAGACGGAAGTTCGCTATTTCGTCATCCAACCAAGAGATCAAACGACATTTCTTCCTATCATACAAAGAGAGATGGAGAATTGCTCTGTTGTAGATTTGGATGAGTGGTTGGCTTACTGACTGCAAGCATTAGGGTACCAACATATCACCGTAAACCACCAGCAAAACTTAGGAAAGTGCATGCATTTACATTATATGTGGTGTAAAATTTTGCACAATGCCTGGGGAGACAAATTTGTTGCATTTCTTGAAGACATAAGAAGCATTTATGTAAACTAATTTTTTTGTATATACTCATTTTCTACTTTCAATTAAATGATAAATGTCTGTCTAATATTTTATGCAACATAATGTCATACATAGCGTAGACCTCACCTAACACTGTGATTAAGTATGTTACACCGCACCTAACAATGCAATGACATCGGTGGACTGCACATAACAATAGCACCACTTGCACTTGCGTAGATATCTGATAAAAATAAAACATCTTCAATATTCAAGAGTTTTCTCAAATGACTAAATATTAATAACTAAGTGACCAGCTCAATATAGAAATTATATAAAAAAAATCTGGTGTGAACGTCACATCACTTTTGTATGCCTGTCTCCTGTTCCACCATCGAAGAGTGTGGGATAAAAAATCAGGTACAACTATGTTTTATTTACTCTTACGTATATGAAAAGTATGAAAACAGTAAGGTCTTAAAAATTATTATTAATTTTATTAAATACATAAATAAAGTTTCTCGGTAGATTTGAACCTCGACCTGTATGTAAGTACACCAACTGCACCATCAAGGTTCAAGCCCCAATCGATGTAAATTTTGGCTTTATGTATGTAGAACTGATGTAAATTCTAAATATAATATTGCAGGCTCACATTCCATTAATATAAGTAATTTGATTGTAATCTCATTATATTTAGAATTTACATCAGTTCTACATACATAAAGACAAAATTTACATCGATTGGGGCTTGAACCTTGATGGTGCAGTTTGTTAGCGCGGTACTCTAGCAAAGTACAGGTCGTAGGTTCAAATCCTACTCGAGGTAAACTTTTTATTTATGTATTTAATAAAATTAATAATAATTTTTAATTACATATTTACCTTTGAACTTATTCGTTCACAACAAAAACTTATAATAAAGTAAGGTCTTGTTTCTTGCTTTTATTCATCTGATCAATTTAAACACTATAAGAATGTTACATACACTATCCTGGCAAGAAATTTCATCAAGATTCTCCAAACTACCAAGTGATGGCCAAAACTGTTCCTGGGGTACCTCTGATCTAGGGCCTGTATCTGGCTCACTCTAGTTTATTTTGATTACACTGTGTTTACAATAAAATAATATTAAATGTTTTTTATTAAGAAACGCAATAGCTGAAATGTATACTAATGAAAACGAAATTTATTATAAAAACGATCCATATTTTTATATTAATCTGTATTTTTATAAATGAAATTATACAAAATTAATAAGATTTATGTAGCTGTAACTTTTCACTTTGTAATTATGGATGAAGTATACTAGTAAAAATTATCAGCAGTGACTTAAATTTTGGTTTTGCCGAAAATAAAAACAAATTATTTTAATTTTTTTGAATATCTTATATCCAAGTTCCAAAAACATATCTAAAGTACTTTAAAGTCAAATGGATTCAATTAGTAGATATATTCATTACCATCCTAGTTTGGTAGCCACAGATTTTTGAGTTTGTTTTGTAATATATTCTGGAAATTTAAAAATCTATAAAATATAGTTATTATCCTTCAAGGCAATACATTTGCTCCAAAAAAATTGATGTAAAACTGAAGATTTTGGACTAACCATAAAGTAAGTGTACGAAGTTTATAGCTAACCCAGATATGCCTGAAATTTAAACTTTTGAAAACTGCTGTTTATTGAGTCTACTATTCTAAGTTTAAATAACCAAAAAAATTGCAAAAAAATTTATTACATACAATAACTGCACAATGAGGTGTCCTTTTTAACGGACAGTAGGCAAATGTATACAAACTTTTAAAAATGAGCATATATAATTTGTATTTCTTTAAATCGTATGGTAGCTTACAAAACAGTCAACATGAAGTGCCGTCATACTTTTGACACTTAGTTTTCACTTTCTTGTGACAAACCATGCAACGAGTTTGTTTCTCTTGTGATCCAATAAAATGATCCATACGGTCATATCTTCTATCAGCATTTTCCAAGTTAGAGGGACGACTTCTTTTATATGTTTTGCGTGAAGAATTTTCCAATATTGCAATAGCAATCGGTCTTTGAAAGCTAACTTGATCCATTTTGTCGGTTTGTTGACAATGAAGCTGCCAGGCATTGTGGACTGCAAGATCGATAAGGGGGAATGTACCATTTTTTTCCTCTTATGGAAATTCGGTATAGGCTTATATTTTCATCACATCTGTCTACGCCTCCCATATTGTAGTTATAAACTGAACCAACTTGTGGCTGATCAACCATAATACGATTGTTTTTCTTTCCATCATATCTGGATACCTTCATTATGGGAAACGCAGACATATAATTTGATGCAATATTTACAATACTATTGTCATTCCACCGAACTGCCGCTATAGGTGCCTCTGAGGCAATCTTGGTGTCAAAGACTTTCTTCATTTTGTCTTTTGATTTCAATGGACACTTCATCATTCGATTTTCTCTCATTGTACCCGTTCCTCTTATGTTCTGTAAGCTAGGAATGTGGAGTGAGGGGAATGTTGTAAAGAAATTATCAAAAAAAAATGATATGGAAAATTTCTCAGTGGCTGGAGAACTTCAGCATACTGCAAAACAATGGAGGGCCCCAAACCATACTCGCGATACCTCTGATCGATAACACTTTTGGCTCCCTGATACGGTTCCATCCACACAACATCCCGCTGATGTACCAATCCAAAACTTATAACCGTAACGGATAGGTTTTCCC
Source organism: Vesta saturnalis (assembly GCA_036346205.1). Classification (NCBI taxonomy): domain Eukaryota; kingdom Metazoa; phylum Arthropoda; class Insecta; order Coleoptera; family Lampyridae; genus Vesta; species Vesta saturnalis. The sequence continues at coordinate 1,097,881 of JARFJB010000091.1, read as the reverse complement.
CGTATAAACTGAATACAAGAGTGCCTTCCGTAGTACGGTATCATTGCTTCGTCTACACAATGGTTTTTTGAGTGAATAAAATTTTCGATTCAAAGCATCAATTAGTGGACGCATTTTAGCAAAACGATCTGATTTGTCCAAAGCTTCATTATCACAACAATGAATGTTAGAAAAAATAAAATCGAAGCGATCTCGCGACATCGCATGGATAACAAGTTTATGTTGAGTGTCTTTCGCACTTTCCCAATACATACGCCGTCTTGGTACGCTACCATATCCGCTTAAAATAAGAATACCGATAAATTCTTTCATTTCTTCCACTGTGATGTCATTCTTCTTATTGTTCCTTGACGCATATAAATTTGAATTGTCAACCAGTATTCCGCGAACTTCTTTATCATCTACATATATGTTGAAAAGTACCAAAGGGGTATTTACATTACAAACTGTGCTCAAATTAGGCCACTCTACCTCCTTTTGAAAAACATCGCTCGTATCTTTCCACTGGTAGGATTTCTTCTTAGAAAGCTGAGACATGACTATTTTCTTTTTTAGTGTAGCCAATGGGAGATCGTCTTCAGAATCCTCATTTTCAGACCAAACCGTATTTACTTCTGCATTAGCATTCAATAGCGATGCTGGTAAATTATTTATGATGGGGTTATCTTCTTCTCCCGAATCCTCATCAGTAATGTTTTCGTTATCAGGTGGCAGTATATTTATATCTATCACATCTGGTAGATTATGAATATCGTCCGCGTTTTCCAACTCCTCCAAGAGTTCATGTAAAGTTAGGTCCCTACATAGAACAGTAATATTATAAAACATGCCTTGTATGCCTACTGTCCTTTAAAAAGGACAGTAATCTTTAAGCCTAGTTTTTGCAATAATTAAACAATTCCAAACGTTTCAAGTGATTAAAAGAACTTAACTTAACCTTTCTTAAGATAAATTTATAGTTATTAACTTTTAAAAATGTAGAATGTAAAATTTATACTTACCCTGTTAATCGCAAATCAAGTGGTGCTGATTTATACATTTTCTAAACATCCATAACTACACTAAGTTTTAAACAAAAGAAACACTGATGTTATTCCTATGCAGCAATAGGTGTAACTGAGCCACTCAAGCATCTGCATCCTGTCTGTTTTGTTACAAATAAACAAGTTAGAACACGAAAATTACTGTCCGCGCCAAAGGACAGTAGGCATATCTGGGTTAATACAAACATTTGAAGCGCACCAGGCACACATTCAAGATATCAGCTATTGTCAAAATTTCAAGATGGGTCCGGACGATTAAAGTGCAGGTAGATACATTTTTTTAATTTCTAAAAAATATGAATTATATTATTACATGTTTTCGTAAACTGATAGTTCTGCTATCGTGAAACGTCCACTGACTTTGGTTTTTAAATTTTTGTACCTGGCACTTACTATTGATGAGTTAGGAAAGTAAAGATATTGTGTCAATGTGATAGGAAGGAAGTAAATGAGTGTGCGTCGTAAACCACGATAACTTAAAAAATACGCAACTTGATATTTTGAGTATCTCGAAAATTAATTTTCTTGAAGAAAGTGTAGAGAATGTTTCAAGAAACTTAAAGTTTAGAAACGTTTTCTTAACACATTCACTGCTGTTCATGTTCAATGATACGCCACGGTAGACACTGGTGTTTACCTAATAATTCAACATATAGATTAACACATTCAATAACACTTAAAAATACATAGTTATAAATACTGAAAAGGAAAAAATAAAGCTTGTTTCTAATTAAATAAAAAAAAAATAACGTTAAGATTAGTAAGCAGGTATACGTTTTAGATCTTATGTTCCACATTGAAACGATCTGCACAGTAACGTGGCTTTCCCACACAATCATCACAAACTGGTCACTTTTCATATTTTGCTTTTTGCTATTTAGTTCTTTATTTTATTTTTGTAACATCCCGTGAAATTTTTCTCCGAATGCTGGCGTTACCTGGTAATTTTTTAAAAACGTGTTTTTAACCTTGTATTCAACAGTGTCATTGATTTAAACATTATCTTGATTTTGAATTAGACTTCTATTCTAAATTTGATAATTGATATTTTCGGTTTTTGAATTTGTTTTCCTCGTATTACTTAAACAGTTTCATAATTATGTATTGTGGACGTCATAGGAACATCGCGTTTGTCGCGATTTAAAAACCGTCATGTCCTTTTGGTTCTCTTTTGCAATTAGCTACCATTTTTTCAAACGCTCCTGAACCACATCCTTCGGATTCCCTTTTCGGTTAGCCCTTAAAGTTCTCGAAAGGTGTATATTTCTGTGTAATAGCTTTTCGGTCAATTGTAATCTTGTATAGTACCTATCAGTAATTGTAGTGCCACCACTTCATTATCATTTGAAGCCGTAGTAGGAATATCACATTCTGAAGATCCGTTTGTGTCACTTTTCTTACAGTCAAGCTCTCGTAAATCTGTAGCAGCGTTCCTTTTTCGAGAATATTCCTAATAACTAGACCCTTCACTATCTGTACTTTCATCTTCGTGACAAGAAACATATATAGAATCGCCATTAAACATGTACCTAATATAAATTTACAACACATAATATTAGAGCCACTAGAGCAGAGACGTCAAGTTATTAAGTGCTACAAGCACTGTAGGATCTGTGCAGTGTATGTTTTTATGATTTCTAAATTGATATGTGCAAATAAGAAACAAAAAACTATTTTTGAACTTTGACATAAGAGAAAGTATGAATATGTGTGAAAATAGCCGCATTTCGGCTGGTTAACTCTCGCCTTTATATTTACCAATGTAACGTATGGCAGGCATAGGAAAGTTATGTGGCAAACAAATATTTTTTAAATTTATCTTCTTTAATCTAAAATTTGTTACTAAAGGTCATAAGTTTTGAAAGCGTTTGAGAATGACGTGTAAAATATCATATGAAAGCTCGAATACGTACTTAATTGCGTATCATCTGCAAATTTACATAAATGAATATTCTAAAGATAGTAAACGGTTCCCAAAATACTGTGGACGGTCGTATCTGACAGTATATTATCAACTTATTTTCAAACGCATTAAAAAGGAAAATCCGTCTATTCGGTTTCAAATATTGCAGCAATTACATTACGTTAAGAATGCATACCCTATTTCTTGAGAAAAAGGTAGCAAAGTTAAGCTACCGAAACTCAGACATACACAGTTTACTTTAAAAATACACAAGTCTATCCGAAAAATGAGTCTTTCATTTCATAATAACACTCGTGGAAACTTAAATTAATATATATAACACATGGGAAAAATTTTTATTATTGAAATTTCTGAAAAACTCTATTGGCGGTTCGCTTCTGCATGTCTGACAACCAAAAAATCCATTGTGACATTTGTCACGTAACCATAGATTTGGCGCGAATTTTCAAAAATGTTAACTGTGATGCCGAAAAATGGGTCAAATTGACAATATATCGAAAAATTGTATTTAGAATGCAACAGAGACCCCATATACCAATTTTCGACCAAATCAGAAAAAAAAAATAAACATACCATTTATTCCCCTCTGCTTTTATTACGAAAATCTTGTTTTACCTGGAAATAGTTTTAATAATATAAATTACATAATTTTAGGTCAAAATTAATCAAATATTTGTAAAATAGACAATTTGTGAGAAGGAAATTTAAAACATACGATTTAGGCCTCATCGCTGGTTGTGTTCATGCCCTGTATATTGAAGCGTATTTGAAATTAGCGATTTTTTTAATTTAATAAGTTGGCTTTCAAAATTAAATATTTCGGCTTATAAGGATGAAAATTATTGCTCTTTAAAGTGCACCTCATAATTTAAGATACCTAAAATTATGTAATTTGTGTTATTAAAACTATTTCCAGGTAGAACAAGATTTTATGATGTTTCGTAATAAAAGCAGAGGGGAATAAATGGTATTTTTTTTTTTTTTCGATTTGGTTGAAAATTGGCATATGGGGTCTTTGTTGCATTCTAAATACATTTTCTTAATACAATTTTTCGATATCATGTCAATTTGACCCATTTATCGTCGTCACAATTAACATTTTTCAAAATTCCCGACAAATCTGTGGTCACGTGACAAATGGCACAATGGATTTTTTGGTTGTCAGACATGCAGAAACGAACCGCCAATCGAGTTCTTCAGAAATTTCAATAATAAAAATTTTGCCATTATGTCAACATATATATATATATATATATATATATATATATATATATATATATACATACATACATACATATACAGGGTTTTTCACTTAAAACTCCGCACGCCAATATCTCGAAAACGAATAAAAATATTTAATTTCTGTAAAAAGTAATCAATGTGTGGGGTCAAGTAGATATTTTTCAAAGTTTAAAAAATTCGACGCCTACTAAGAGCTAAGCGTCGCGACGCGTCGAAAATATAAATCGATTGCATTGACTTTGAAATTATGCTCATGCGAAAGAACATGTTATTTATAAACTTTTTTGTTATTTACTCGAACTTATTTATTTTACTCATTTCTGAGTTAAACTAATAAACAAAATTATTATTGCAAATAACTACATGATAAAACAAATTAAAAATTTTGTTCAAAATTATTTCCATCTGCTCGAATACAACTATCAAACACTTTCAACAGATGAGCTTGGGTCACTTATATGAGCGTCCTTCTTGTAATAGCAGCACACGCTGCACTAATTTTGTTAATAAGATCAGCCATATCTTCGATAGGTTCTTCATAGACAACGTCCTTTAGGTGACCCCAAAGAAAATAATCGGGTGGTGTAATGTCCGGGGACCTCGCCGGCCACCTTATCGGTCCATTAGTACCTAACCATCTATTGGGATATTCTCTGTCTAAATACCTCGTTACAATTTCGGCATTATGTGCAGGCGCTCCATCCTGCTGTAACCACATATTCATTTTAGTCTCAAAGGGCACTTCTTCTAACAGTTCCGGAAGTGTAGTTTGAAGAAATCTTAAATAGCGGTCTGCATTTAAAGTGCCTTCGTAAAAGTGAGGTCCAATAAGGAATCCGTTTAATATGCCGGACCAAACATTGATGACAAAAATTCGCTGATTACCTCTTTCTGTAATCCAACGAGGATGGTTTTCGGACAAAAAACGAAAGTCGTGTCTGTTCACGATTCCATTATTATGGAATCGACTTTCGTCGCTCCATAGAATTTTCAAGAGAAAATTTGCATCTTGGCTATACAAATCGGCAAATCTTGTTAAGAAATTCATTCTTCTAGCGGGATCACCTGGTTCTAATTTATGTACTAGTTTAGTTTTGTAAGGGCGAAAAGAGTTTCTATGTAGAATTCTCCACGATGAACTTATGGAAACACCGGTATCTTCTTTTATTTTTGATAGGGATATCTTGGGGTTATCAACCTGCTGAATTACAGCAGCAGTATTTTGATCATTTGTAGTCGTCTTTTGTCTATTTCTCTTAGGTTTTACGAAGCTGCCATATTCTTTTAAGTTATTACATAAACTTGGAAAAGTTTTTGCATCGGGGACTTTTATATGCGGATAACGCTGTGCGTAATCTCTTTTTGCTTCTCTACAATTGAACCTGCATTCTCCAAACACCAGTAACATGTCTACTTTTTCCTCATTGCTAAAGTGAACCATTTTCATATAATTATTGTTAGTTTTGTTTAAACCGAACAAATTTGAATATTTCTTATGACAAAATGTGACAATATCTTTGACACAGCAATAGCAACATCTGTCACTTGTAATTGCACTTAAAAAAATTGCTGTAACAATGGTTGCCACAGTAATTGATTATTCATGCCATTCTTATTAAAATCATCCGTAATCGCATTTCTTGTCAATCAAGAAACGTTTACTATAAACCGGCATAACTCAGAAAAAAGTAAAATAAAATAAAATAGATGGACATAATTTTTAATTTGTTTTATCATGTAGTTAATTGCAATAATAATTTTGTTTTTTAGTTTAACTCAGAAATGAGTAAAATAAATAAGTTCGAGTAAATAACAAAAAAGTTTATAAATAACATGTTCTTTCGCATGAGCATATATATATATATATATATATATATATATATATATATATATATATATATATATATATATATAATATAGTGTATTGGTGAAGCAGTCAATGAGGGGGACGTATACATAACTCTTTGACAAAATGCAACAAAAACAAATTTTGCCACAAATTCTTTCAATACTGACAATACATGGTCCTGCTGGTTGCAATGTTACTGTTAGAAAGATTGACACCCACATTTTTGCCAACGTGCGATTGTAAGATTTAGATTATGCTCCCTTCTCACCCCCAGCCCACACCTCGCCAAACTGATTTTACAACATTTAATTTAGGGGTCACTTTAAAATAATTTTGGGTAATTAACTATTTTTGTTTCTCTAACATGCAAATCTGTTTTAATAACTAAAAGTTTAAAAAAACTCACAACTTGTGAATGTAGAAGTTTAAAGGATTGTGGAACAAATTAAAAACATTAAATTCTTGAAATAGTAATTACAGTACTTAAACAACAAGAATTACATTTAATTATTTCAAATAATAACTTATTTGACCCACATCCTCCATATGTTAGTGAATTCGGCAGTTAATATCAGCGGTTAAAATTTAAGAAAAATTGACATTTTCTGTAGGAATTAATTTACCAAAGGATCATTCTAATGTGATATGTGAGTTGCCTGATGTCAGGCATCCACCTATACTCAAATGATAAAACTATCTGTATGAAATATGTTACTCATCCTCATATAAACATTTTTTATGGACTTTTGGACAATTGGTATTAAACAATTTGCCCTTCGAACAATCTGTATCCAAGACAATTCGTCCCAGTATAGCATTAAATTTACTTACAGTCCAAAATCAGTATTTTATTCGGTGTGACTAGCTATATAACGATTCCGGTATTCACGCCAACCCATCTCAAATATAAAACATGGCATAAAAATGGGATTTATAAAAATACAGGCTAAATTATGAAATATAGAAAATGGCGACCTTTACAGCCAGGACTCCAAGCTGAGACTTCTGCGTTTTAGCTGTAAATAAATCATTACACACCCACGCGTTCACACACACACACACACACATTATATATATATATATATATATATATATATATATATATATATATATATATATATATATATATAACGCAATTAAAGCATCTTATGTATTGTACTTAAATATTGTAATCCCAAAAGAAACAACATGTAAACTTTAATAATTTCTGATAGGGTAGTTGCGTACCTTATAACGAGATTTTTTTCTTAAAATAACTGGTATGGAACAACACATGACTTTCCAACCTGCAATGTGGAAATTAACAGAAATGAAATAATTTTAATAATAGTTTTTTTAGGATAACTTTGCATCCCATTTTTAATACGTTCATAGCGAAACGAGGCAACACTAAAATAAAAAACAGTAATCTATGGCAAATATGTCTACACATTTTCTTATAAAATTAATCGAACATTAATTGAAACAATTTGAACTAAATCTTAAATTTTATTGCCGCTAAATTGCGCATCATATCAAAAACTTGTATAGAACATAATTAATCGGTATGTTTAAGATCTATATGTTGGTATTTTTATATCCTTGAAGCAGCAGTTTCGGAAATATTTGATAAAAACCAAAAACTGTTCCTAATAAACCCCTCCTCTCCGCAACTGAATTTCTTCCAAAATCTAATTATCTCATGGCGAAATGAAAACATGCTTAAACTCGTTCTGGAGTTATCGTGGATACTAACATACATCCACATACACACACACACACACGTTCGCACACACCACAGACATCATGGCAAATCTTGACGTAACTTTGCCAAAGCTTGTAAAATCAGCTAATAAGTCGGTTAAATAAGAATGTAAGATTGGAGTGAAACAATGTTTTGCAATATAATTGTAGAAAGATTCCTAGACCCTCCCTACACAGCACCGACGCCCCTTTATTGTTTAATTTTAACTAATTGCTTTAATTCGGTTAATTTAGAAGTACAAATAGCTAATTATTTTCAAATACCAGAATCAACAGGAATGTGTGTTAATTATTGAAGGGTTTGTTTGTTTTAATGCAAGTTTTGTTCGAAATAATTTCCATTTTTGATCTACGTTAACGCCATCAGAATTACCATTTCTAGATAAAGTTTCTGAGGAAAATTCATCTTATTTTAGAGCTTGTGTGTTCATAGTTAACAGTTTAAGTACGGTTCTGTATAGTTTAAATAAATATCTGTAGATGCAATGTTTAAAATAAATTGAGTTTTAATTTAATATAAGATACTAATATTACTAATGTTGAATGACAATATCAGTGTTTCTTTCGACAAAGGAAAAAAACATGTATAAATTCAACAATAGTGCAATTTATGCCATATTTAAATAGGTAAAACAAAGCCACAGTGTTAAAATTAGCTCATAACTCGGGATGTAAGCAACAGGTATGTTCGGTAAAGAGACTTAACTTAAGTTGACAAACGAGTGTATTTTTTTAATAAATTGCAAGACTTCAGCTGAAGTAAGAATTATAATGTATAATTTTGGCGCCTTCAAAAATACTAAAATATAACAAACATATGACAGCGATAGCCCTGCCAGTAAAAACAATTATTCGAGACACTCCAGACGATTTAAATGCATGTACTGAAATTCCTGGTTTATTATTAGGATGGCCTATAAAAATGACGCCGACTTAGAGCATCATGCATCCTATCCAACTGTTGACTGTAAATGTTAGCAGCAATCGTCTGCCCATCAGGAACCAACTCAAAGTGAATAACCCCTTCAAAATTCCACCATACACAAAGCATAACCTTCCTTTGGAACCTGTCTCGTTTGGGAACCGGCAATGTAGGTTGCCCAACAGTAATCCTCTGATTTTCTGTGCTAGGATTATTGAAGTAAATCCACTTTTCATCGCAAGTAACTATCCGTTTAAAGAAACGTTCATCCCAAGGGTTGGAAAGCAGTTGATCACAAACCTGAGCTAGCCTTTCTGCCATTGCTGGCGTTAAGTCATGAGGAACTTCTCTACAGCGTCTATTGGCTTTTACAAATTGATTCAAATTGCGCCTTACGGTTTCTTTGGAATACCCAAGTTCTGCTGACAACTTACGGGTCGATGGATTTGCTTCAACAACATCTCGAAGTTCAGCGTTACTTAACGAGTTGGGCCGACCAAACCTTGTTTCCTCTCTGCTAGTAAATTTTCGAAACCAGCGCTGCGCCGTACGAATGTTTACTATTCCTTCCCCTTCCACATCGTATATTTTTTTAACTGCGGCGGTTGCAGGAACGTTTTGTTTCCAGTAATGACGCAACAGTATCAAAATTTGGTATTTTTCGTCAGCCATTTTGACGTTTATTGCTAGTTAGAAACAAAAGAATATCAGGAGAAAATTAGACGGAGACATTCGCCTGCTTGATTAGCTTTTAATACTGCATAGCATTAACATATAAAATGTTTTCTAGATAGGAGCAGAAGGGCTCAATAAGCAACTCTAAACAAACGACATTTTTTATGGGTCACCCTAATAATTCTGCAACTGAAATTAGTTTTTATCTAATTCTAACAAGACGTTCACTTTACAATGGCACAAGAAGTTAAATTTCATAGTTATATTTATACAAATATTCCAAACAGAAATAAAAAACAAATTCACAATTATCGTAGACATACGATTAATTTATTTAGTACACAGATTTTAAAACAATGTTAATTGGAAATGTCTAAGCTTCGAGATCAAAAATTCACAAAAGCAACTCACATAAGTTGTCGTAACCGAAATCAATGGTTTCGAACGCAAGCGGTGTTCATAAATTACATAAAAATGCACTTTACATTTTGAAAAATACACGTAAATCTACACTTAAAATCTCCAGGTTGTACTTGTTCAATTTGAAATTAAAAACACAATTATCCCTGGTAATTAATGTAATGGAATATTGCCATCCATTTGGGGTAATTGGCCTTTTCAACTTCCGATTAAAATAGGTTCTCTAATCGAGGTGTTTAAATTTGGTAACTGATGTAATATCTCCAGGAAGATCGTAAAATATTTGCACTCAAGTGTAAACAGAGCAATTAAAGCATCCAAAGTATTTTACTTAAACATTGTAATCCTCAAAAAAACAACCTGTAATGTGATAGGTTAAAAGTTGATACTCTCAGAGAGCTTACTTGGGTAACGAGATGGTTTTCTTAAAAAAATTACTTCTAACATATGTCAAAGTTACAAAGTGGCTGACCATCAAAAGATGACCCTGGAGGTAATAATATAAGAATGAAAAACAAAATGTTTTACAACATAACTCTGTCCAGAATTCAAAAATAATATCTCTTTCTTGATGGATATAAAACAGTCCGCACTAAGCTACAAACAACGAAAGAATGAATTCACTTCCTTTCTAAGTCTAACCGAACGGTATTTTAAAAATTTTAAGGTCGCATTTAAGAATGTGTTTTAGTATAATTATCGTAAAAGTGAATTTGTTAAGGAAGCAATGAAGCGAACTATAACGTTTGGGTTAGTCTAATTATTTTGGTGAGGAAAAACTTTACTTATTGGATGGATATGCGTAGATTTTGGTATCAAAATATCCTTTATTTTACGGTTTTATGATTTTTAATGACGTTTTCAAACAGATGTTTTGAAAGGCATTAGAAACATGTTTTAGCTAACTTTCGGTTGAACCTATCGCGCGTGAGCTCAGAAAAGAATGTACATAACAATTTATGCTGTAAAAATTAGTAGTGCAGGTGAAACATGGTTGCTTACTACCATAACCCATTTTGAGGGTGGAACATTAAAAACGTTTACAAGTTGATCTGGTGTTGAATGGGAAATTGATTGTGTTGAGAAATTTTTCCAAAGAATTAAATAGTGTTTAAACAGTAACAGTTGTGCTAAGTTACAATTATATAAAAAATCCATGCGATAGTAAAAGAAAGTTTTAAGGTGGTACTTTTTAACTAAATAAAGATTTTGGATACTGTAAATTAAAATTAAAACAGTATTGAATATCATTAATGCTGATGTAAATACATTTGCGTTTATTAACGGCATATATCAACTCTAGTGTATAAACAATTACGAAATTAAACACAAAGTGAGTTAAAATATTCTATGACAAATATTTAAGAAGGCATACAGTAAACTAATTGCCTAATTGATAGAAAGGTTGAAGGACGTAAATGGTCCTGGAACATTTAAGTTAGCGCTATAGTGCGACGGCCTAGTGCCGATCGTGTTCATGTGTATACAATTCCAAGGGTTATCACTACTTTTTTTTGGGTTAGCAGGTTAAGACTAGCTTAAGATTTAGTACGAGAAAACTTGATTAAGATATTTTTTATTTAGTGTTGCGTCAATGCGGATTTGTATTGATATTGAGAACTTATCTTAATATATTATTATAAGTTTTTTATGAACGAATAAGTTCAAAGGTAAATATGTAATTAAAATTGTTATTAATTTTATTAAATATATAAATAAAAGTTTACCTCGAGTAGGATTTGAACCTACGACCTGTACTTTGCTAGAGTACCGCGCTACCAACTGCGCCACCAAGGTTCAAGCCCCAATCGATGTAAATTTTGTCTTTATGTATGTAGAACTGATGTAAATTCTAAATATAATGAGATTACAATCAAATTACTTATATTAATGGAATGTGAGCCTGCAATATCGCAAGGATTCACATTCCAAAGCAACTTGACTAATATTAAATTATTATAAGTTTTTGTTATGAACGAATAAGTTCAAAGGTAAATATGTAATTAAAATTGTTATTAATTTAATATTAGTCAAGTTGTTGGAATGTGAATTGCAGTAATCCATAATAATTGATTGTCAATGATTTACACATTCTACATAATAAAGACAATACATCTTGAACTTCGTAAAGTACAGGTCGTAGGTTCAAATTCTGAGAACTTTTTTATATTTAATAAAATTAATAACAATTTAATTATCTTAATATAGTTAATAATTCGACTCATTTTTTATTTGAATTGTAGTGAACCTTCCCCAATAACTGAATATTAAAGGAAGAATTCAATTTAACTGTTACAAGTTAATAGTGCTTTCTTAGATTTATTTGGTTCAGTATTATAAATCTTTTACCATTTTTGGCTGTTGACTGTTGGCTTGACAATTAGATTTCTTTTAGACAAACCAATTACAAAATTTATTTGCTTTTATTTCGCTGATTGAGTCGAATATGCAATATAATTATAAAGATATACTAAATAGGAACATGGTCCATATCGAACAGACTTCGTTTATATAAGCATTTCAAAGAAACCACTTATGATTAAACTAATTATAAGAATGTAAACATGTAGGTTCCCATGGAAAGGAACACCCCTAAATAATTGCAGTATAAAAGAAAAACTTAAAGATATAAATTTAGTTCTTACTCAGTTCTTATTCAATGCAGACAAGAGTTCGTACTCATACGTAGTTGTTAAGTAAGTTAATAAGTTACTGTTTATCACACTCTTATTCGTTATTTATTCATTTTTATATAAGAATAGTTCAGTTAGAATTAATAATATTTTGAACATGTGTGTTTAAACAGTACTTAAAGCAGTAGAATTTTTACAAGGTTTATTATATACGAAGTCTCGAGTTTTATGTACCGAGTAAGCGAATACCTTGCGCTCCAGGATCTCACAAGATCAACATCTCAGCTTAAGATAATTTTCCAGATAAGTTTAGACCGCCACCACGATCTAAACATTTATCCTCGATTTTGAACTTTGTTTTAGGGAAAGTGTAATTATGAAAATGTAAACTTTCACGATTATCACACATAATTAAAATACTTATCTTTTATGTATTAATTCCTGTATCTTGTATTTGTCTTTATATAAATTTATACGTTTCGATAATTACAGTCATCGTCCTCAGTAAATGGTAGTATTTTTTGGAATTACTTGCGATGACAAAATAAATTTATTTTTATAAGCACTATGCGACGCTAGCGCGGGTTGATCGTGTAACGCTATCTAATTAGATATGAAGGGTGATGAATAACAAATCAAGCCAGTTTAAAATTACGTTAAAAAATAAAAAGTATTTTCACTAAATTTGATAAAGTATCGCCGGTACTTACAAGCCGTTTAGAAACTGACCCGCGCTTTGTACAAAAATAATTGTGGTGTAATTTCACTGTTCCCATTCCTTTGTTATTATTCGCAAATCAATTAATTTTTTTATATATCGCCGTAACCGTGTTCTTTTACCAGTAATAGTAAGTTTAAGACCAACAGTTTCTATTTCTTTGACGAAACAACCTAGTGCCAAAAAAAATCGTGCTTATGATTTTTTAACTTTTTCTATCTAAAAATAACACATTGCACGAGCAGATGAAATCGAACTTAACAGTCAACTAAAATTAACATGTTTCAAAGCAAGTTTTAATTTGAAAGCAAATAGCGCATGGCTCAGCACATGAACTTGATCTATTGTGTTGGTTGAAACAATGGTTCTTATTATAGCTTTTATTCAATCAATCGGTTAAAATAAATTCACGAGGACGCATTGTGCTAGATCTAATACTGTTTTAAATTAAGACATAGAAATTGTGTTTGATTAAAATACTTATCTTTTTGGATAAAAGTCGTGGGTTCATATTTATATTACACACTTCTTAAACGTTCCATTACTTTACAAATTATTGGTATTAAGATTTGTCAAGACATTTATTCCTTAAAAATTATTATTAATTTTATTAAATACATAAATAAAAAGTTTACCTCGAGTAGGATTCGAACCTACGACCTGTACTTTGCTAGAGTACAAAAACTTATAACATTTATTCCTGTTTACTGACATTGGACGACATCTGCAATTTGAATTGAAACGTAAAATATAAATACACTTTTTTACCCAAAAAGGTAAATATTCTTTTTGATCATAAATGAAAATCGTGAAAGTTTACATGCTCTAAATTTCTTTTGGTTTTATTTTTTTAAGGAAAATTTAATATGTGGTGATTACTTTTTTTTTCGAGAACTAGGGGCCAGACCTACAGCCAGTTTTGATTTCAGAGAGAAATTGAAGTTTGGGGGGTATTTCAATTTACGTAATCACTAAGTATAAACTTAAAAATTTGTTTTTTCTGTTTTTTTATCATTAAATTTGTGCAAGAACACATCAAAGCTTATGGCATTTGCTTGTTTACTCTTAAAAAGCTAAATATAGAAGATTTGCCATTCTCTGGTGAGGCATTGATTACCTTTGTGGTCTATTTATTCGAGTTAATGTGGAAACTGAAGACTAATTGACAGCTGTGCTACAGCCAAATACAGAAACAGTTGCATACAATTGGTGCGTGGCGTTAAAGGCTTCACGTTGATTGTAAAGTACAGTATGCGCCAAAAGATAAAGTACTGGATTTCGCGCAGCTCGCATACGCATGCCTGTGTGTCTACGTGTTGTTGCATCACTATTTTGTATTCCTAGTTGTGTAACGAACGTTGTGCTCTGTCGTTGGAAGTAACCATGTGTCTCGCGAGGGAGGAAAAAGTGTTCATAGTGGAATATTATTTTCGCTCGTACGGAAATGGTTATCAAGGCCGGCCGAGTTTAAAGTTAGTGGCGGAACAATATCGTGAACACTTTAATAAGCCGGCACCAAGCAACACAATTATGATGTCTATCCTTACAAAATTTCGTCTACGGGTAGTGTATTGTGTCAACGGAAGGGAAGGTCTGGTAGGCCAGTAACTGTGTCAAAATGAAAATCATGGACGTGTCCTCAATCAGGTGTTGCAGTCACCAAAGCGAAGTCTTTGACGAACATCCCTGAAATTTAACAATTGTCACTACGACGATTGTTTAGAGACTTAGGTGGATTTCTGTACCGAATACAGGTTGGACAACTATTGATGGAGCAAGACAGACATGTCAGGATTGAATATTGGGCACGATTTTTGGACTTTCCTGGACGAATCATTTCCCGTAGGACTGAGTTCCCTATCCTTCACATTCCCCCGATCTGAGAGTACCTGATGCTTATGTGTGGGGAATGTTAAAGGAGAAAATTTTCAGCTGTCCAGATCCATCCAAATCTGTGCCTACATTACGTCAGCAAATCGTCTCGTTTTTCAGGACTCTGAAGCAATCTATGTTCCAGAATATGTTTCAAAATCTGAATCTAAATAATAACAATAACGGTAACATAGTTTTCCAGTACTGTATATTTTAGTGCATGCCTTACTTTAAGTACCTATATCATATTCTTTAACTACTTGATTTTTTAAATATTTTTTACGACTGTGAGCTCTTCTTTAGGCGGTAGTGAAATACCTAAAAAACATACAGTCCGCGCGGCCAAAGAATGCCTGAACGTTGGATGCGCATTCGTCCAACTTCAAGTCTCTTAAGCGCGGCATGTCAGTGGCGTCGCCACCAAAAGCGCGTTCCGTTTATTACCATGTAGTACACTAATTAATTATTTATTTCTGTTATTAATTTACATACGTACTTGTTAATTTAACTTTATTACAATTTTTGCAACAAAACGACAGTGAACCATTTTGTGTCCTATGTGAATTTTAAAGCTCATAATACTCAAATTTATTAGACAAATATGTATAAACAACAAATACTTTCACAATACATAGTAAAATATATAAGTAGTTTTGCGGCGCATGTAATGCTAATGGCATTTGCTTAAATCCTCATTAAAGAAATCCTAATAGTTGACATTCCTTAGTATCATTAAAAACAGATTAGAAAATATTCAAAAATGTTTTTATTAGTTAGTTCGTTTTCAACTGTGATTTAAAAGCGAGTGTAGAAATATGAGTTCTACATTGGGAAAAAGTGGCCAAGTAATAAGTGGCCAAACGCGTAAGGTGATATATAATGTGTACAGTTATTTGAAAAACTTACACCCCACATATACCTTGAAACAATTAAAAGAAACCGTGTCTGAACCAACAAAAGTGTCTGTTAGATCAGTGGCAAATATTATTAAAGAGGGTGAAGGTCCAACAAAGAGGAAAACCAAGATTTTCAACTCTAGGCAAGAAACGCCCACGTCCGTCTCCTGTGACCGACTTGGAAGATTTCGAAAAGAGCCTTTTCGCAATATAGTATGTAATTTTCACAAGACCGAGGGTGCACGGGTGACAATTCCTGCTCTACGCGAGAAACTCCACAATGACTTAGGTTGGCACGGTGGAGCTACATCTTTACGTGCTATATTAAAAGCCCTGGGATTTCAATGGCATCGAACTGAGAATAATAGAAAACGTTTAATAGAGAAGAACGATATAAGGGCTCTAAGAATTACTTACTTACAAAAATTCAATTCTACCGAGAATGTTTGTGGTACATGCAGGAGGTGAAATGGGTTTTTTACCAGGTTGTAGTCTGATATTTAAATCAGGAACTAGCAGCGGAGACTATCACGACGAGATGAATGGTAGCAACTACGTAAAATGGTTACGTGAGACACTTTTACCAAACTTGCCTCCACAATCGGTTTTGGTTATTGATAATGCGCCGTACCATAATGTTCAGGTGGATCGTGCTCCAACAAGCAATTCGAAAAAGGCAGATATGGTGAAGTGGTTAATAGAAAAAAAGATACCGTTCACTCCTTTGATGTACAGACCACAACTTTATGAAATAATTAAGCTACACAAAAAGGGACATATAACGTACGAGTTTAATTGTATATTAAGTAATGAAGGACATACGGTGCTGCGACTACCTCCCTATCACCAGGACTTAAACCCGATTGAGTTGATTTGGCCTCAAGTGAAAAATAATGTTGCAAAGAGAAATACCACCTTTAACTTCAACCACGTTAGAAGATTGTTGGAAGAAGAATTAGCGGCTGTTACTCAAGAAAACTGGCAAAAGTGCTGTAAGAAGGTAATCGACCAGGAAAAAAAATATTTAGAGAACGAAATACTGATTGACGTACAAGTCGAAAACTGGTGATAAATTTGGAGCACGATTCAGAAACTGAAAGTGGCTGGTCTAGTGATGAATGATTGTGTGACTTATTTGTTAGTAGTATTTGATATTATTATAGTACGTAATTATCGCCGTTTGAGTAACTTTTGAGTAACTTGAGTGTATGGAAATATAAAAATTGATTACCTAAGAAATATCATAATTTTTTAAAATCCTGAATAATACTCTTAAAATACAGCCTATTCTGTTTCTATAATTAAAAATCGAACTTACACTTTTTTGATTTTCATAAACGATTAAACTGTTGTGTTCATTTGTAATTCAAATATAAAATTTATTACTTGGCAACATGGTTTTGTTTTATTTTATAAATGTTTAAACTATTACTGTTCATATGTAATTCAAATAAATAAAATATTTTAAAATTTCTTGTGGTTTGGTGACGAATAATTGAAAACGCGACACCGACGCTATTGCGTTAACGAGTGCGGCCGAATGCACGAACATCCATGCGCGACACGAGACATTCTTTGGCCGCGCAGACTGTACTTAATTTAGAAAACATTTTTTACCGCGCAAAGTTTAACAGTGAGCAGTGACTCACCTACCGTTAACACATCAAACTGGTCGATACTTGAAATTGCAATAATTAACTGGTCATTTCCATCAAATCTTTTTTCAAATTCAACAAGAAATAAATCTATTGTTTCCATATATTGACATTTTAGATCATTTTCGTAGCTTGTGCTGGTGGTTGGATTTGGTTAAGATGTAATCTTTTTTAGTAATTTGCTTCTGTAATAAACCTTGGGCTTTGTTTAATACTTGCAAATAATTATATTCCGTCCTGAGCTGTCGAATTTATTCTACTGCTATGTTCGTAATTAAAACTGCTTCTTTCAGTCGTGTTTTTCTACTTTTAACGCGTTGTTAGCACATTCTAATAGTGATAAAAGTTTATGAGCTAAAACTAATGCAAATCGAAACTGTATTTGTTCATTAGGGTGCATAAACCAAGACTTTTAGCTACAATATCCCCATCAAACTTTTCTTGTGGAATTTCTTTTAAGACTCTTAATATCCCTGGAAAATTGTTTAAAATTGCTTCTGTAACTGCAAAATGACCTGTCTACCTCTGTTCCAGAAGACGTCAAATATATTTTCCTTCATAAATGTTATGAGTTTTTGTTTGTGGAAAAAATTCATAATAGGTAATACATTCCTCAAAGAATAGTCTTAAAATTACAATATCGGAAACGACTCTTTTTACCACCAGGTGTAGCCTGTGGTTAAAACAATGCACGTAAGATACTTTTTTTAAAGCGAATTCAATTGTTGCTCATAACACTTGCTCCGTCGTAACACTGACTAAGCATGTTATTGTTATCTAATCCATTTGTACTAAGAATTTCTAAAGTTTTTTCCACAAATGAAGCAGCATCTAACTTGCTAGTTGTTATAGTTAATAACGATTCTATAATTCCATCTATAATTGCACTACACTACACTGTTTAAATATGTCTTTTTAAATATAATTTAAATCAAATTCAAATTTGTAAACGTACAATATTTTGTAGTTTTTCTTAAAGGGGAAATTAATTTAAACCAATGTGTCATCCGCCACGCCACACAAAGAACTAAGTAGTCACTAAGCTGCTGCTGCAACGAGACGCAGAATAATTTTGATTTGGGGCTAAGTGGGGTGTGGCGAGACCGTAGCGTTGGCGACCACGCGTCAGTTAGCCTGTGAGGCTGGAATGATCCATGATCGATAGTCTCTGAGCACACTATATAAAATACCGGAAAACAGAAGCGAAATAAAATAGAATTTTGTTTTCAATTGGCTTGAGTTTAGAAGTATTCTATACTACTAGCTTTATACATTCATATTTATTTTGAATAACAATAAAAGAATCTCTTAACGAATAGAAATATTGAAGTTTTAAACGCACCCGCACACTGTACGTATAAACCCTTAAACACGCTTTCAACTATTTGAAACTCCTTTCAGATCTGATCGTCTCATCTATCGTAGTTTACCTATATTGTACAAATTATCCTAGATAATTCCAGAGACCTCTCGATGACATATATAGGTGCCTGTTTTGTAGATAAAGGGAAGTGGAAGAAGCGACATGACCTCTGGGTGATCCCCTACAATTAGGGTGAAACAAAAAGTATATATGTGCTGAGGGGAATCATAGGAATACAGGTTCCTTGAGAGGGGAAAACATTTTTGTATTTTTGGGAATCCTATATGGAGGTACAAGAAGGGTATGTTGTCACCTTAAAAAGTTGTATGTGATCAGATAAAGGGTGGCGCTGTCGCCTTCAACAGTATTGCACTCTCTTAGGCAGGGGACACACGGTCCGTGTGAACGCCCGGTCCGGGTTTTGCCCGGATCCGGGAGAACTTTGAGTGTCAGAACACACGACCCGGGTAAACACCCGGGTGTGCTAGGCTATAACTTTACATCAAAGTTCTGTCAGTCTTAATGCAAATATGGAATTGGCAAGACGTAAGAAACTAGCTCTCCTTTGTTTGCTTCGCCACCGAAGGAAGAATAAACGCTTAGGAAGTGCGTTTAGAAAGAAGACAACTTCATGGCGCTTTCTATTCTTTATTTTTAGAGTTGCGGGATGATAATAGTAAGTTTTTTAACTACTTTCGAATGTCTGTGGCGTCATTTGACGAACTTCTAGAAAAGATAAAGGTACAGATTCAAGGACAAGATACCAACATGAGAAACTGCGTTTCACCACAAGAGATGCTTGCATTAAGCTTACGTTTAGGAAGTGCGTTTAGAAAGAAGACAACTTCATGGCGCTTTCTATTCTTTATTTTTAGAGTTGCGGGATGATAATAGTAAGTTTTTTAACTACTTTCGAATATCTGTGGCGTCATTTGACGAACTTCTAGAAAAGATAAAGGTACACATTCAAGGACAAGATACCAACATGAGAAACTGCGTTTCACCACAAGAGATGCTTGCATTAAGCTTAAGGTAGGTTCTATAACGGTGATAAATTTCGTTTTAGAAAAATTGTTATTATATTATTTTTATTTATTCAGTACGTTTGGGAAAAAATAAAAGTAGATAATAATTTATAAGTACTGTTTAATGGAACAAATCCGACACACAACAAATAATTAAAATGCTACATCTGAATATGGTGCATAAACGTTTGTTTCATCAAATGACTCTGTATTCTGGGTTTCTAGAGATGCTTGACGTATAGATGGAATTCACTTGGTGTGTTGTGGTTGTTGACGTGATGCAATTAACTGGGTTGTCTGAGGAGGAGGAGTTTGACTTGGTGATGAATTAAAGTGGGCAGGTTGAGGTGATGTGAATGGTTGTCCAATGTAGTGGGTTGGTTGAGACGGTTGCCCGTAATTGCCGAAAATTGGAAATGGATTTTGATATGATTGGGTACTGGTACATTATGCAGCTGGTAGGTGGGCAGTTGGTTGGTAGGTGGTATGAGGAATATGTTGCCTTTGGGTGTCCTTCAACAACTGTAGAACACCCATTTAAAAGTCGACTGTTTGGAAGTCATTAAATTTTGACAACATTGGCAAAATTCCCTTAAAAAACATGAGGTGTCGGTCTGGTTCCGGTTCTGGTGTTTCAACCACTTTCATCATTTTTAATTCGAATTTATCGAGCTTCCTCTTTCTATTTTTTCCTTTGTTTTGATTATGTTTTACTGCTTCTGTCTGTGGCAGTGGGGTAGGTGTTGGTGCTATACATTCTGGTGTTATATGTTCTGGTGATGTAGGTGCTGGTGGATCATCTATTATTTCGGTTTCAATTTCTGGCCGTCCTTCCTCGCCGATAGTTTCGATGTTAGAAGTCGTTTCAGCGTGGGTTCTAACTTTCTCTAAAAACTGGTCATGGTATATGTTTTACAGCTCCGGCACCAGATTTCTTTGCCTTTTTCTCCTTGTTTTTGAACTTCATATACTGGTCTCTTATGTTACCCCATCTCTTAAATACAAGTTGACCTAAAAAAAACACATTATTGCGTATTGTATTTAATTGTGGGTGGAGGGGGTGGGAGGTTAATATTGTAGTAATTCCTGAACAATACATTTATCAACTGTTTGTGTTAGTTTTTAACTTTTATTTCGTTATTTCAGATACCTTTCAAGTGGTTGTACGTTTATTGATCTCCACTACGCATATCGATTAAGCCTATCCACAATAGCAAAAATCGTGAGACGTACATGCGATGCTATATGGACATGCCTTAAGGACGAATGCGCACCCAAACTTACCACACAATCATGTAAGGTTGTCGCTGAGGAATTTGAGAGTAGAGCAAACTTCTCACACTGCATTGGAGCAGTAGATGGAAAGCATATACGCATTGTGAAAGCTGAACTCAGTGGATCCATCTATTTCAATTGCAAAGGCTATTTTCAGTAATCCTTATGGCCGTTGCAGACTAAAACTACAAGTTCTTATACGTGGACATTGGTGCATATGGCAGTGAGTGTGATCCAACGGTTTTTGATCTATGTACGTTGTGGCGTAGTATTAAAGAAAATCGATTACTGCTGCCTCAGCAAAACCCTTGTATGGTACCATGGACCCTGATATTCCATATTTTCTAATTGCAGATGAAGCTTTTGGCCTCCATTGTCATCTACAGAGGCCGTTTGTGGGAAAGCAACTCACTGTTAAGAAACTTATATTCAACTACAGACTCAGCTGTGCAAGACGTTATGTTGAATGGATATTTGGCATATTAACAAATAAATGGAGAATTTTTCACCGTCCACTCAACTTAAACACAGACTTTTCAGTTTCTATTGTTAAAGCTTGTGTAGTACTTCACAACTTTGTGAGAGAGCGGGATGGTTTCAACTGTGAGGACATAATGGAAATTGTAGGCATAGAAGATTTCGATGTCATACCAGAGCAAAATCAAACACGACTTGGAAGCAAAAGAACTAACTCTATTAGAAATGCTCTGGCAGAGTACTTTTCAAGTGACGTTGGGTCTGTCCCATGGCAAACGACTAGGATTTCAGTTGAAGGCATTGAATTGCATCGATTAAACTTGTTGATTTTTTATTAATAAAAGTTTGTTATTTGATAAATTATTTTTCGCGTAATCTTTTTCTGTTCTGAAAAATAACTCTACACCATTGTGTTCAGGAAGTAAGTCCGCACAATTTGAGTACCGTCAAAATCGTGTTTAGTAAATTATGGTTGATAATAGAGCTTGCATCAGAGCGTATAAAATAGTTCACGTAAAATAAACTAGTAAATCAGAGAAGGTTTGTACTTACCATAATTTTTCCGTTCATTATCGCTGAACTCTGCAAACTGAGGATTTAATACTAAGCAAACATTTCTCCAACTGTCCCTGGTTTTGTTTTTGTCCTTATAAAGTCTTGTACAAGACTCACTAATAAGTCTACATCTATTTCCGTAGATGTCATGATTATAAAAGCACAATAAAAACACAATAGACACGCAGTTATTTTAATACACACCGTGTGAAGATTGAAGACAGACTGGAGTGGTAGACTGACGCCGAGCGATCCCCGGATTGTGTGTTCACATCCATTTAGTATAATGCCCCGCTACCTGTCTTCCGACAAAACCCCGGCCCGGGCGTGTAGAGAATACCCGGGCGAACACTCGGACACTTTTGCGCTCGGTCCGGGCATTTGCCCGGCCGGATGTAGTGTGGCCTGACCCATGCCTCTCAATGTACTTCTACTTTTCTCGGATCCGAGCAAAACCCGGACTGAGCGTTCGCACGGACCGTGTATCCTCGGCCTTAGGAGGTGATAACGATGCTTTTCTGTATATTTCCTATATTTTAATTAAAATACATAAAGATCATTAACCACGTTATGCATCCGAAGATAGCAGTAAATACAGCCAATGTGTGTTTTATGGAATACTTGCTACCGAAATTGTTTAATTTATACAAGAAAATTCCAGTAATTGATTGAACAATATTAATATGAGCGGGAAATGTAATAAAAAGGTTTAATTATAGAAGTATGCATTACTATGATAATTGAGCCTATTAGATGAATGTGTAAGTGTAACTTTCTCGGTTATTAATCATGATTAAAAACACTTTTCGGGTTAAAGTCGTTTATTTGTTGGTATATTTTTACTGTTTTTAAACGCTTCGATAGCAATTTTAATTATTAATTTACATCTATTGTCGTACGGACGTATATCAGTGTCCGTTGAACCTTAAAAGTTGCTTATCATTTCTTTTTGCATAATAATAAGACCTTCTAGTGTTGCACCGAGCCAATGAGCCTTTGATAACACGATTTGCTTAGCATTATGGATGTAATGGGTTCGATTCCTATTACTGTCTACCCTGTGTGAGGTTCTTTCAGGTTCTTACACATATAGCGGCATAATCACTGCGTATACGCACAGCACCTATCCTTAGTCCCACCATTCATACATGCTTAATGTACGTATGCATATTGAGAATTCATCAATGTGGCTGAAAGTGCTTGGAAAGTTCAAGCAGCACGCTCTCCGTTTTGGAAAAGTAATTAAACACGTTGCCTTTTCGTTTCATTTCTAGTTGTATTGTATGACCTGTTCATTATAAAACTCCAATGGCAACTTAAAAAATGTTTTACTCGGCCTTTGGCATCAAAATACAAAGGATTTAAGGAGAAATCGCGTTAACAACCTGAACTATAAATCCGGAAAGTTCATATTAGCACGATTCATCTATTAACCATTTAGTTAGAATCAGAAACTGCTCTTAACCGACAAATATTGCTCGAGTCATATAACGTTGACCACGGAATTATAATATGCTACCCGTTTTGCGCTTACCCCCACCACACTCCTCAACATGCAAAAATTCATGTGACATCGCTTCCAATTGATTTTTATCACGAAATGCAATTCTGAGGTCTGTTGGTTAGTTGCTATCGTCTTTACTCTTAAGTAGGACAAAAGCTTCCGAATGCGGAGAAAATTTTACGATTGCTTCTACGAGGGGTCGTTTTATATTCTCGGACTAGGCACGATAAGAGTAGATTAGAACAACAACAGAAATTAATTTTTCAATATAGGCCCCTTCGCGTTAGTTTTCCGCGTCTTTTCACTTTAATAACATCTCCGAGGCGATGCATTAAGCTTGCATAATACTCTCCTGTGATTGTACCACCCTTTTTCAGATAATAATCAATCATTAAAATTCCTTCGCAATCCCAAAAAACGGTTGCCACTATTTTTCTTGCAGAAGGGGTGACCTTAAACTTTTTGGGAGGACTGGAACCCTAATATGCCACTGCATCGACTCTTGTTTCGACTCAGGATCAAAATGATGGACCCAAGTTTGATCTCCGGTGATAAGTCGATTGATAATTAAATCTGGTTCATCCGCACAAGCAGCCAACAATTCCTCACACTTCTCCATTCGAGTAAATATTTGAAAAGGCGTAAGCATTCGTGGAACCTATCTCGCACTGACCTTTGTCATACCAATGTAATCGTGTAAAATTCTGAAAACTGCGGTTCCTGAAACTCCTAATAAAGACACTAATTGTCGCTTCTTTAATGTTGCATCTTCCAATACCAAACACTTGGTTTTTTCAATAACATACGAAGTGATCATGTCAACAGGCCGACCTGGGCGGGGATCATCATCTAGTGATTTTCGGCCATGTATAAACAATTTTGATCATTCACAAATAGTCGACTTGAAAGGGAAATTAACCCCGTATACAACACAAACTGACAGATATTAGAACTAAAAATGCTGCAATTATTTTGTAAATTGTCAAACACGTTATCATGGCATGTGTGATTTAAAATCAATAAAATGAAAAATTACATTAACATTGTAAATTGCCTAGTCCGGGAATATAAAAACTACTCCTCGTATAAGTCTGCTTAGGAACATCGTATCATTTTTCTTACTTTATCTTAGACTTCAAAGGCATTGATTAGCTCAAGATAGTTTTTAGGTCAGACACTGGAAAATTCGATATTCAACAATTCCGTTACGAAAAGACCAAATCGTTGTCCTGATGGCCGTAAATTATGCTTTAATCTTAATTTACTATTCATGCTTTTATGGTATGATTGTTCAAATTAGGTTTTTGTAAAAAAAAATGCATAATCAAAATTCATGAACCGCTTCTGTCAGTAAAGTGCTAAAACTCATTCTTTTCATTGCTCTTTATGGTTTTTGGAAACACAATATCAAATTTATGCAACAATGCGGGTTTCCTTAGCATGGTTCTTGCTACATGTGAAAAGCAGCGTTTGTATCGGTTATTTACCGTTTGATTTTATAATATTGGTATTGTTGGAAAAGCCTCGACTTTCCGGTCCCGAAATAGTTCCAATCGATAGGTCACATTTTTGTAAGATCTAATATTGGCAAATAGTTTTTATACGCATCGTATCTACCCTAACAGCTTTGCGTAATAATGTAAATCAGTCTCTTTGGTACGCTTAATTAATCATGGCTTTAGCAAGTTTGTGAGACCCATTTACAGTCGTGATTCACTTTATAATATTTGGTCAGTGTCTCGTTCGTTTTCCATACTCAAAAAAATATTGAACCGGAATGTATGTGAAAGCTAATAATGTAATGCACCGATACGGGCAGATACTGTTTTAAAAAATTAAGTTGCTTTGTCAAAAACATATTATTTAATATAGTTTCATGTATGTTCGGAATGGAAATCTCAGACTTTGCTGAGAGCTCAGTTGTCGCGATTTCAATTATTGGCAATACTGAACACCATGGTAATTGAGCTATTGGAGCACGGGTTGCTATGTAGCCAAATTTAATTCAACATATTAGCTGCAGCCTTCAACACATTGCAAACTCTAAATATTGCCGCTTGAACAATTATGGAAAAGTGAAAGTGAAAGTCTACTGAAGGTGCGGATTTAAATGGTTCTTAATAGATGCAAAACGTTTTTGTGGTTAACATCGTAAGATATTTCTTTACGAGTAAATTACAATTGTAGAACATATAGAATGTGACGTACCTGAAAAATATCTGGTGAGGAAAACACACGACATTCCATCCTACAAACTGGCAATTAAAAGAAATAAAATAGTTTCATTAAGAATATTTCTTTTAATAATTGAATTGTGCTGGCTTTTACTTGATGGAACTTCATATTAACACTCAAAATGATACGAAATTGTTTCTAATTTCCACAAACTTCTTCAATAATAATAAACCCTTTCATTTCATTGTGAGTGATGTAAAACTAAAACAATTATCTATGACAGATAAATGTTTAAAGTTTCATGTCAGATACACGTTAGTAGTACCCCGACACTTGTCGCCGCCATCTTGGATTTTGACGTCACAAGCCCGCCCACGTGGGGGCCGGTTTTCCACCTTATTTTTACACGCTTACGTGTAGGACGTGTTTTTCACCCTATTTTTCACATCCACGTGGAGACCGGATTTTCCACCCTTATTTTTATATACCCTCGTGTGAGACCGGTTTTCCACCCTTATTTTTACTCGCTTACGTGTAGGACGTATTTTTGCACCCCTATTTTTTACACATCCACGTGTGAGACCGCATTTTCAACCCTTATTTTTATATACCCTCGTGTGAGATTTCTTTCCGAAGGCCCTTTTCAACCCTAATTATTTTTTTACTTGCTTACGTGTAGGATTTTTTCCCCCTATTTTTGCACATCCACGTGTGAGACCGTGTTTTCAACCCTAATTATATCGCTTACATGAAGGACCGTATTACCCTTATTTTTATGATTTCTTTTGGGGTTAAACCTTATGGTTGTATTAAGGACCTTTTGACACTTAGGACTTTTGCTAACGCGAGGACAGGGGTGGGGGCTGGGAACTGTACTTAGGGCAGGGGCTGGAGCTAGGGCTGGAGTTTAGGGTTGGGGCTGTATGTAGAGCTAGGGTTGGAGCTTAGGGCTGGTCTAGGGGTGGGGCTGTAGAGCTAGGGTTGGAGCTTAGGGCTGGTCTAGGGGTGGGGGCTGTATGTAGAGCTAGGGTTGGAGCTTAGGGCTGTATTTAGGGTGGGGGCTGTATGTAGAGCTAGGGTTGGAGCTTAGGGCTGGTCTAAGGATAAGTCTTAGAGTTTGGTCTTGGTGGTGGAGCTAGGGTTGGAGTCAGGCCTTGGTGGTGGAGCTAGGGTTGGAGCTTGGGGCTGTATGTAGAGGTAGGGGTAAGTCTTAGGGTTATTTCTGATGGTATTAAGACCCTTCTGGTTGTAACCCTGGAGGGGCAATTGTGCTCTTTTAAATTATATCTTGTAAGACACGCTCTCTCTCTCTCTCTCTCGCTCTCTCTCTCTCTCTCTCTCTCTCTCTCTCTCTCTCTCGATTCTCTCGCTTATCTCGCTTCACACAACTATTAGCCCGCAAGGCATTTGTCTATTTAAACGAAGCTCTTGGCGGAGTATCTGTTAGTATCGTTTAGCGATTCAAGATGGAAGGTCAGTTTAAGCACCCTTTTCGGCTATAGTTGCAGGTCCGTCGGGTTGTGGGAAATCGTATTTTATCGTTGATTTTCTAAAAATATCGAAACCGCTTGCGATACAGGTTTTGAAAAATTATCTGGTTTTACAGAGTGGCAGCCTTTATCCAAAGATCTCTCGTTGAGTTTCAAAAGGGTTTACCTGATATGGAACAGTTTGACGGGAAAAAACCTGTCTTAATAATAATTGACGATCTAATGCGTGAAACTAACGGCGCCGTGGTTGATATTTTTACAAAGGGTTGTCATCATCGAAATCTAAGTGTGTTTTTCTTAACACAGAACATATTTCATCAGGGACGTGGACAGCGCGATATTTCTCTCAACGCACATTACATAATTTTGTTCAAGAACCCACGTGACAGAGCACAGATACAGCATTTAGCAAGACAGATTTCGCCAGACAATCCGAAATTTTAGAAGCCGCGTACCAAGATGCTACCTCAAGCCCGCACGGGTATTTATTGTTCGATTTAAAACAGAATACACCGGATGTGCTACGTTATAGAACAAACATATTCGGGCCTCAGGGTATCTGCCAGGTATATATAGCGAAAAAAGGGTTTAAGTCTCACAGTCATAAAGATTACATCATATATGATGGCTGACGTCTTAATCGAGAACACTGATATCCTACATGCATTAGCCAGATTAAGTAAAAGTCAACGTGACGCTTTATTGAAGTGTTTGGATAGTAAGCAGGTAGAGTGTATTTGCGAGTGTGCACATAACATTTTAAAAGGTCGTGTACCTCTGTCAGTTGATCAGAAGCAGCGACTCTCTCAACATAAGCACACTTTAAGACGCCTGGCACAGCGAGGAGAATCTATAAAAAAGAAGAAACAGTTTCTTGTACAGAAAGGTGGTGCATTTCTACCACTGCTGTTAGGACCATTACTCGGCGGAATTCTGGGTAATCTGTTTCAATAACCATGGACCACATTGTGAAGAAGATGATTATTCTACCGATGGACTTTATACAGCGCTTACAGACACCAGATGTTACACAAAACAACATTTTAACGCAGCTGGGTAACGATATGGATAAAGTTTTAAAAACTAAAATGACCGATCATGACAAATAGCAGCAGTACAACCAAGTTCTTCAAAGGTATCTACACTTTTCCAATCAGTTACGTCAGCCCACCAGTATAACTATTAGCGGTGACGCTGCTGCTGATGATATTAGAGATTTACCGCAACGCAAAGGTCTGACAGACGACGAGATAGTATCAACGCTTCCGCCTTCATATAAAAGAAAAGGCGCGAATTTGTTACATATACTGAATACGAACAGCGAGGTTTTTGGGATAAAGGGCACTGTCACAATAAAAGGCGAAATCATACCACACTCCAACATTATCGATCTGGTTCACGAGACGTTAAGAAAACGAAAAACCACAAATCCGAGCGGTTGGCGTCAGTTTGCGACGTACATTAAAGAGATAAATATACCTCGAGCGTTTATCGGAGATACGCAAAGGTATGATGTTTCTGCATCGCCCAGTGCTGAACGGACCCTCACAACTATAGGTGAGAATTACGATGCTGATAGTGAAACGCGGGAAACACCAAGAAGAATCTCTCAAAGAAGAAGAAGAGGACTTTCACTAGATTGGGATTCGTGGCGTTCATAACATGGATGCTGTATACTATGATCCCTCCCACCCAGCAGGGTTCGCTGGTATAACACCTTTAACTAATGCTGTAAAGGGTAGATATGGTGAAGTAAAAACTGGCTGCAGGCACAGGAAGCTTATACAGTACATGAACCGGTCATAAAAAGTTTCCACGAAATAAATATATAGTGAGTAACCTCTACGAATTGTGGCAGGCGGATCTTTGTGATATGCGGACTTTAAGTAAACACAATAGCGGATACAACTACATACTAACGGTAATTGATGTATTTAGCAAGAGGGCATGGGTGAGAGCACTTAAAACGAAGACAGCTTCATCTGTAATTGAAGCATTCGCTGATATTCTTAAGGATTGCGACAATACTCCGGTAAATCTACAGACGGATAAAGGCAAAGAGTTTGTGGCGAGCAGTGTACAAAACTTTTCAAGAAGCAAAATATCAATTTCTATGTAACAAATAACCCTGATGTAAAAGCATCTGTAGTTGAAAGATTTAATAAAACATTGAAAACAAAGATGTGGCGTTATTTCACTTACAAAAATTCCTACAGATATATTGATGTGCTCGAAAGACTTGTGACTGCCTACAACAATAGTCCTCATTCAAGTATAAAGATGGCCCCGCAGTAAACGATAAAAACATTTTGGAAGTGTGGAATAACCTGTACGCGAGAGGTTTAGGTCCAGTACGCCATCCTAAATATAAAGTCGGTGAGCACGTCAGAATCGCCAGAACTAAGTACACCTTTGAGAAGGGATATGAAACAAATTGGAGCGAGGAAGTTTTTACAATTAGTACGGTGATAAAAGAAGACCACCAGTTTATAGAATAATCGATCTTAATAACGATCCTGTTGAGGGCACCTTTTACGAAGAAGAATTGCAAGTTGTTACGGTTGATGAAGATACTCTATTTAAAGTCGATAAGATTCTAGCTGAGAAGGGTCGTGGGCGGAATAAACAATACTTGGTCAAGTGGCGTGGATACAGTGACAAATTAAATAACTGGGTGTTAGCTTCGCAGCTGAGAGATATATAAAATGGAATTTTATCTTACCTTATTGAGTAATAGCTCTATGACGTATTTTCCAGGTAATATGACGTCAAGTTTTATTACGCAACTGCCTAAACGAATAAGATTAACGGGCTCGTGGGTTGTAGGGATATCGGAAATTCAGTACCCATGTTCTTTTGCCGCTGTAAGTGCAACAGATAATTTAATTTATTATAGAACAGAGCCACCTGACGACGAGAACATGTTAGAAGCGATATTAAAAAAGTCCGCAGAATATTTTCAACTCGACAACGAGAAGATCATTTATATTGAAGACGGCTGGTACGTGATACGATTCGCTTCGGGAAATTACGCCAGCATAGAAGAAATTATCAGCGAGCTAAATGACCATGTACTAATAAGTAAATTGCTAACAATCGAGTATCATAATCTAACTAAACGCGTCACTACGAAATTAAAACTCGGCTCTCGCTATTCGGATTCTCACAACGTCTAGCCTTACAATTGGGTTATCGACCGTATCAGAACATAGCTATGGAAGCGATACCCCCTCACCCCGCTAGCATATGGATAGGCTTACCAACTCAGATGTTTGTTTATTGCGATATCGTTGAACCGCAAGTTGTGGGTGATGTTTTATCTCCGCTTATGCGTATAATAAATATTACTTCAGAAAACTATGCTTATGGGGGTCATAAAGATGTGGTTTTCGCCTGCACACTACATACCGGTAATGACGCGTGAATTTCAAAACATCGAAATTAATATAAAACAGATACAGGTGCTGCAATGCCATTTGAGTTTGGAACGTCGTGCCTGAAGCTACACTTTAAGAAAGTACAATAATAGTTTGCCCTTACCAGCAATATTACATGAATCAGGCCGGTAACGGTATCGGCTCTATTTACAGAGGTGTGCCCTATCAACGCGGTCATGGGATAGGGAGCTGGTTAGGCGGTATATTTAGAAGTATAATACCGTTATTTAAGTCTGGCGCAAAGGCTATTGGTAAAGAAGCTCTTAGGACAGGTGCTAATATTCTTGGTGACGTCATAGAGGATCGACCTATTAAGGATTCGTTTCAAGAAAGATTTCACGAGGCAGGT
This sequence comes from Vesta saturnalis, assembly GCA_036346205.1. NCBI lineage: Eukaryota > Metazoa > Arthropoda > Insecta > Coleoptera > Lampyridae > Vesta > Vesta saturnalis. Next base: position 1,066,639 of record JARFJB010000091.1, on the reverse strand, counting down.
AGAAACCTTAAGCGTAAAGCCGACGAGAAAATCGATAAAATGATGGAGGGTTCGGGTTATAAAAGAGTACGTCTGTCCGATAATAATCAGTCTCAACTGAGAGCCGCTGCTAAGAAGAAGCCTGCTTACGACGATATATTTTCAAGATAATGGCTTTTCTACATGCACAATCGTGTGAATGCGTCAAGTCCGAATTGGATTTGTTCGCTTTACCAGCGACGCAGACAAGTATCGAGAGTGGTGAATGGATATTTTACAAGCCCTTATCGGCTCTGAGTGATGACGCCCCAATAGAATTTGTAGTCCCCGGAAATGGAAATGATTATATAGATTTAAGTCAGACTATGCTGTACATTACAGCTAAAGTTCTAAAGCATGATGATACAGCACTTACAGACGCTGATGTTGTAGCACCGGTAAACAATTGGATGCATTCGCTTTTCTCACAGGTGGAGGTTTACTTAAATCAGAAGATGGTGTCACAACCAAACAACACATACGCCTACTGCTCATATATCGAGACGCTGCTAAATTATGGAAAGGAGGCCAAGAGTTCACATCTAGGATGTACCTTATGGCACAATGATACAGCGGGACAGATGAATACGTTGGGAAACGCTAATAACGGTTTCTCGAAACGTCAAGCACTTGCGGCTACCGGTAAACAGATAGAGCTGATTGGTCACGTGCACTCGGATTTATTTAATCAAGAGAAATTTCTCATAAGTGGTGTTGAGTTAAAGACTAAATTTGTACGATCAAGAGATACCTTTAGTCTAATGGCGGCACACGCTTCAAATTACAAGACGCGAATTATAGACGCTAGTTTATTGGTGAGACGTATGCGAATCAATCCAACTATTCTAATAGCGCACGCTAAAGCTTTAGAAACAACAGCCGCAAAATATCCTGTTACAAGGACCGACGTAAAAGTGTTAACTATACCTGCAGGCATACAGCGAAAATCATTGGATAATGTTTTCCTGGGTCAGTTACCTAAACGATGCATCGTAGGCTTTGTAGCAAATAAAGCCTTCAACGGTGACTACCCCTCAAACCCGTTCAATTTTCATCACTGCAATATTAACTACATGTCATTATATATTGACGGACAACAAATTCCTTCGAAGGCCTTACAACCGGACTTTACAGCTAATGGTTTATACGTAAGAGCGTACCACACCTTATTCTCTGGTACGGGTATTCATTTTTTGAATGAAGGTAACGATATATCAAGAAGTGATTATCCCAACGGCTACTGTTTAATGGCCTTTGACCTAACACCTGACCTGTCTGCAAACGCTAGCACGCACTGGAATTTAGTTAGAAACGGGTCCCTTCGGCTGGAAGTCGGGTTTGAAGAAGCGCTCACCGTAACCGTTAACTGCTTGGTGTATGCAGAATTCGATAATGTGATCGAGATCGATAAACATCGGAATGTCGTTGTGGATTTTAGCTGTTAAAAGTGGTAACTCTAACCTGCAAAGCTTCAGTGTAGAGCAGCAGCTGATAGAAGATGGACGCATACTTGGACATGCAAGGGTTTAGTGGTGTTAACAACGAATTCATACCGAAAGAAATTGCCGTGGTTACAGATCAGGGTCGTTTATCGTTGATGCTGATAAAACCACCGCGAGGCTACTTTATATCAGGATCCATGTCACGACAGATAAAATTTATGGAAGATAATTATCATGGATTGAAATGGTGGTGGGGCCATGTACATTACAACAATTTTCGTGAGGAGCTGATGAGAGTGTTGCGCCCATTTAACAAGATTCACGTCAAGGGTAGTGAAACAACAGTTTTAAGGTTTCTTAACAAACCAATAGTAAACCTGGAGGAGAGTGGTTGCCCGTCGATTAAACAGTTGAAAAAGGAAGCAAAAGCATATAGCTGTTTAAGTCATAACATCACTGAGCCTATGTGTGCGCTGGAAAACGCATTACTACTACAAGACTGGACACATACCAATTCCAAAATGTATGCGGTACAAGTGTTGAGATGCTTGAAATCGATCACCAGCCACAAGAACAATGTGTTTCGGCTTGTATGTGCTTCTAATCAATTACCGAAACACGCACCTCGACCGTGTGCAATTATCGTAAACACGGATCCTGCAAACAAGCCAGGTCAGCATTGGACCGCTATCTACATTGACGAGAATGGTAATGGCGAGTATTTTGATTCCTTTGGACGAGCACCGCAAGGATATCATTTACATTTCCTAGAGAAGAATTCCCGATGTTTCGTATACAATAAAAAAATTCTGCAAGACTATCATTCGGATGTATGTGGATTTTATGTCTTAGTGTTTCTATATTTTAGATTACATAGTTTATCAATGATTGATTTTGTAAATAAGTTTTCACTACATGTTTAATTCTAAATGATGAGATAATTAAAATATTGTTTAATGTCTGTTACCCAATTATTCAATTCTGATAAATAAAAATATTTTTAGTACCTTAATTGTTTTAATTAAGAATTGCGTAATACCTACTGTTTTTTCTTTTAATTCGGCATGTGTGTTTTTAAAATCGTATTATATAAAATTTATTATTTAACGTTTTTAAAAAAGAAATTATATTAACTTGGTTTTTAGACTATTAAATTTAACAAGGTTATATAATTACACGGTAATTAGTTAAAAGTAAACGTGAACAGTGATTTCTTACTACATATTTTAAAACATTCCAAATACTTAATATAGTTTTATAAAAACAATTTGTGTGTCCGTATACGAATATTTTCAAAACAATTTTATTTTAAGCGAAAGGTAAATGCATGTTGCTGTAAGTGCAATAAAGACAATGAGATTATTTGTATATTTTACACTCTAATTATAGGTGGTTTTCACACAATCTAGAAAGTTGTTCTTTAGTTTGACATGCAACACAAATCGGTGACTATCACTCAGTGCCTTAAAACGTTACAGAGCTGGTAAGTGTGGTGTTAACCCTTTATTTATTTACAGATTTTTTAATTACAGTTAACATCTAAGCATTAAGTTTCTTTAAAAAATATTAAGGCGTACAACATTCTTAGCGGACGGATAGATATTATTTCAATGCAGGTAAACTATGTTTTTAATATGCGTTTTAGAAAACACAAACTGTTAATGTGATTAACTTAATAAAAATGTTTTTGTTTCATTAGGAATGCCAGTAATTTTTTTATAGTTCACTGAGGATAAGTACGCAATTTACAATAAAAATAAGTGTTCTATAATTAAATTTTACTGTCATTCAAATTCCCCCCAAGTATGATTAATCCTAATACAACTGCTATTTTACATCATTATTAGAAACGTTTTTTCCAATAATAATCTTTGTACAATTTCTAACATTGTACGCGTGTGCAACATCCAGGGTTACAACCAGAAGGACCTTAATACCATCAGAAATAACCCTAAGACTTACCCCTACCTCTACATACAGCCCCAAGCTCCAACCCTAGCTCCACCACCAAGGCCTGACTCCAACCCTAGCTCCACCACCAAGGCCAAACTCTAAGACTTATCCTTAGACCACCCCTAAGCTCCAGCCCCCGCCCTAAGCCAAGCCATACCCCAGTTCAACCACCACCCTAAGCCCTCAGCTCAACGCTAACCCTAAAATACAGCTCTCACGTTAGCAACTACAAAAAGATCTTAATTAGGGATACAGAGGGTTGAAAATACGGTCTCACACGTAAGCGAGTAAAAAATAGGGATGGAAATACACGTCCTACACGAGGGTATATAAAAATAAGGGTGGAAAATACGGTCTCACACGTGGATGTGTAAAAATAAGGGTTGAAAATGCGGTCTCACACGTAAGCGTGTAAAAATAAGGGTGGAAAATCCGGTCTCACACGTGGATATGTAAAAATAAGGGTTGAAAATGCGGTCTCACACGTAAGCGTGTAAAAATAAGGGTGGAAAATCCGGTCCCCACGTGGGCATATAAAAAGTGAAAGGGCGGGCTTGTGACGTAAAAAAGGAGTGGGCAAGTGCCCGGTACTACTCACGTTAATAGACATATAGATGCTAACTTGAAAAAAATTCCAAAGCCATCCACTATAAATATAGATAATATAGTTTAAGCATTTTCAAACGTATTTAATTCATTCATTTAATCGATTTTGTATTAAGATAC
>JARFJB010000091.1:1010000-1060000 GCA_036346205.1 Vesta saturnalis | reverse complement strand
ATATATATATATATATATATATATATATATATATATATATATACAGGGTGTCCGGTGAGGAACTGTATAAACTGAAATGGTATGTTCCTTGGGTCAATTTAAGTAAAAAGTCCCATAAACATAGGTCTGATTTGCAATAGTTATCCAGATACAAGCGTTTAAAGTTTATAAATGATCACATATTTTTCAAAAGTAATTATTATTAGTCAACTGGAAAAACAAAACCGAAACAATCTGTTATTTATTCGTTTGTGTTCTAACAATAACAAAGTGGATTATAGTAAATTAAGTGTAATTTAAATTTAAAATGCCTTTTCAATTTTCTAACGAAGAGTATGCTGACATCATTTACATTTATGGATTTTGTGATGGAAATGCGAGAGCTGCCGTTAGGGAATGTGAACGAAGATTTCCCAACAGGAGGATTCCAAATCACCAAACCTTTTCTTCTGTGTTTCAACACGTTCGAACTCATGGTTCATTTCCATCAGTTTCAATAAGATCTGATCGCCCTGTGGAGTTAAATGTGAATGAGCAAGAAAACATTCTACAGATGGTTGATCAGTCCAGGGTTGAGCGTTAGAAGAATTTCTTCTCGAACGGGAGTCCCCGTATGTCAGTATGGCAAACATTACATGATGGGCTTTTGTATCCCTATCATACACAAAACGTTCAGCATCTTGAACCTGGAGACCTTGCTTTGCTGTTGAATTTCTGCCAGTGGCTTCAAGAAAATCCACAACTAGTTCCATTCATTTTATTTAGTGACGAGACGCAATTTACTAGAGATGGAGTAAACAATACACGCAATTCTCATTTGTGGTCAGATGAAAATCCACATGGTACAACAGAAGCTAACTTTCAGCGCAGATTTTCTGTTAATGTATGGTGTGGTATGATTGACGATCAACTTATTGGACCTTTTTGTTTGAGGAACGTCTTACAGGAGAAGCATATGCTAACTTTTGCGGAATGAATTGCTACCGCTTTTGGAAGAAGTACCTTTACTAACAACACAACAAATGTTTCTTCAACAAGATGGGGCTCATCCCATTTTAGTCGACAGGTGACAGAATATCTAAATGTTGCTTACCCTAATAGGTGGATTGGGCGTGGAGGTCCACCCAATTGACTAATAATAATTACTTTTGAAAAAATATGTGATCATTTATAAACTTTAAACGCTTGTATCTGGGTAACTATTGCGAATCATGGGACTTTTTACTTAAATTGACCCAAGGAAAATACCATTTCAGTTTGTACAGTTCCTCACGGACTAATATATATATATATATATATATATATATATATATATATATATATATATATATATATACAGGGTTATTTACGTTATACGACACGGAAGATTGTGGCTATATATCTTAGTTTTAACAAAGTTTTTTGAGTGAATACATATCTATCAGAGGTACATTTTAAAATTATAGTCACAATATACAGGTTGTTCCAAAAACCCGATACATGTCAAAGTTTTTTTATTAATGGGACACTCTGTATATTCTTACTTTTTAGATTTATACGGTCAAAATAAAAGTGAGTTTCATTAAGGTTTACCTCTATTAAACCTAAAGGCTTTTAAGATATTTTGTATTTTCTGAAAATGTAGTAATAATTTCGACACGTTTGTAGTCAAGCTAGCGTTTCTAGAAGTCTTAATAAACATAAATACCATGATTATAAAATCCAACGTCACCAAGAACTTTCGGTAAATGATTTTGATAATCGAGTTACAATTTGTATGTGGGTGCTGGATAAAATCGCAGAAAATGAAAACTTTTCCAATCTAGTTCTGTTCAGCGATGAATGCACATTTCACAATAATGGCTACATCAACAGACATAACTTCCATTATTATTCAGACTGCAATCCGCATCAATTTAGAACAGTTGATAATTAACACAGGTGGTCAATTAAAGTTTGGGACGGAATAATGGGCGAATATTTAATTGGTCCATATTTTTTAATGAGCATTTAAGTGGAAGATTATTTTAGAATTTTTATCAAATGAACTTCCAATTTTATTAGAAGATATCCTTAAACAAGAGGGCGAACATGTGGTTGCAAATGGATGGAGCTCCGCACATTATCATCGTGATGTACGAGATTTCCAAAATCGTTGGATAGGAAGAAATGGCCCCAGTGTTGGCCTCCACGATCACCAAACTTACTTCACCGGATTTCTTTCTATGGGGATATGTGAAAGGATTGTTTATAATACACTCCCAACTACACCAGATAACATGAAGGACCGTATCAGAGAAGCTTTCCAAAGTATCCAACCAGAAATGTTATCCAATGTTGGCAAAAGTTTCGAAAAGCGAATACAAATGTGTTTGGAATCAGACGGTCGTCACTTTGAACATTTATTATAAATAGTAAACTGTTATTTTTGCATTTTCATCATATTTTCATTTATCTTTATTTTCTAATAAATTTTAAAAAATCATAATCAAAAGTTTTGTTATTATTAAATCAACAACTGACAGCAATAAAATTTTACCTGTAAAATTTCATGCTTGACTTGATAGATGTTAAAATAGTTAAAATCGGTGTACTTCCACTAAATGTGAGTTTTCATGAGAACTGTAATATTTAGCTATAGGAAGTGTAATATCGTTTGATAGAGAATAAAATTCTACAACTGACGTTGATATAAAATACAGGGGGTTCCATTTGAAATAACGAAGTTATTGCAATTTAAATATTGACAATGTAAGGTCAACATTTTTGAACACCTTGCATAAGATAATCAATTTTTCACAAATGCAACATGAAACTTATTCGGTTAGTTGAACAGTACCCAAATTTAGTACAGAAGCGCTCATGAAAAATTTAACTACAAACGTGTCGAAATTATTACTACATTTTCACAAAATACAAAATATCTTAAAAGCCTTTAGGTTTAGTAGAGGGAAAACTCACTTTTATTTTGACCGTATAAATCGAAAAAGTAAGAATATACAGGATGTCCCATTTAAAAAAAAAACTTTGACATGTATCGGGTTTTTGGAACAACCTGTATATTGTGACTATAATTTTAAAATGTACCTCTGATAGATATGTATTCACTCAAAAAATAAAACTTTCTTAAAACTAAGATATATAGCCACAATCTTCCGTGTCGTATAACATGAATAACCCTGTGATAACTGGGTGATTCACGTCGATGGTACCTTAGACGTTTACGGAAAACGAGACATGGGATCTTTTTGAAAATTTGGTCACTTGCATGGCTGGCTCGGATCTATCTATCTAAAATATTTTCAGCGTTGCGACGTTGTCTCTTATGTGGAAAAGTGGCATCACCTTTGATATTTTTAATAAGACGCCCTGTATATTATTACATTATTAGGTTCGCTATTACTTTTAAATTATTTTTGCATCACACATCCCTATGCCTATCTTCATCCGTTTTTGAGTAATTAATTAATTTCCTTATTTTTTAGCCAAAACATGGTTCCAATCGAATGTTCATTATTGTGGTGTTTGAATTTGTACAAAGTTGAAATTCTGGATGCACTATGAATAAGCTGTTGATCAGTTCTGCGTAACAAAATTGGTTCCATATTGTACAGGGTCGTTCGAAATTCGTTACGTTTCCGCAAGGTACAAAAATGCAGAAAAGTTCATTATTAAAAATGGGGCACCCTATATATTATCAAATATTCTGAAACGAAATGTATCCTAATTTGCGACCAATGGTCAAAAGAAAGTTTGTACGATTATACAATGATTTCAATAATTATGGATCGAAACTAATTGCGGAACGAACAAAGTATATCACTTCAGACGAAGACAATACTATAAACGTTCTGGCCTATTTTCACGCTCATCCCAAGCTTACATAACGAGTGCAGAAGAAGATTTAGGCCTATCTTATGCTTCCATTCAAAGGATTCTTCAATATCAAGAGATGCACGCATACAAGTATATGACAGTTCAAGCTCTCAAACCGGAAGATTATCAAAATAGGATAAGCTTTTGTGAAGACATTCTGATCCATATCCAAGAAGATGCGAACTTTTTAAAAAGAATAAAGTGGACAGCCGAAGCTAAATTTTTAAGGGGAGGCATTTTCAACAGAAAAAACCAACATTTCTGGGCAGACCAAAATCCAAAAGTTGTTAGAGAAACGGGATTCCAAGAAAAGTTTAGTTTCAATGTTTTTCGTCTTTTGAAAGATAATAAAATAAGTTATTATATTTATGATGAATCTTTGAACTCTCAAAAATATCTCGAAATTTTAAGAACGGTAGTGAACAATTTCTTGGATAATTTAACATTAGAAGATTATCGTACCTGCTGGTTTCAACTGGATGGAGCACCAGCTCATTGCTCTGCAGAAGTAACTGAATAGTTGATGCAAATGTTCGACGATCGCTGGTTCAGGCAGTTAGGACCGTGGAATTGGCCTGCGAGATCGCCCGACCTTACACCTCATGATTTTTACTTGTGGGGTAATTTGAAGAGGAAGGTTTATATGACACCGGTACTCACGAAACAAAACCTGCGTCAACGAGTTATCAGGAGCATTGAAGAGCTAGATCCCACAGAGATAAGGCGGGCCACAATTTCATCAACGATTATTCGTATTCTGAAATGTTTGAAAACCAACGGTCGTCATTTTGAAAATTTATTGTAAATGCTTTCTAGTTCTGTTAGTTATTGTTTGATATTATTTGCATTGCGATGCATGTTTAACTGAATTTGTTATTTGACATTCTTTTTTTATAAATAACAGTAGGTATTAATAATTAATGAAATTATTGTATAATCGTACAAACTTTCTTTTGTCCATTGGTCGCAAATTAGGATACATTTCTTTGAACTTCCTGCATGTTCTCGCTATAATTTGGTCACATTGTCCATGAAAAATAAATAGTTTTATCAAAACTTCTGACTTCTGACAGAAGCATAATCAGCAGACGCGAGACAACGCCCGAATAAACAACAGTTTTTATGTATATATATATATATATATATATATATATATATATATATATATATATATATATATATATATATATATATATAACACACACATATATGGAAGACTTTGAAGTCCAAGCGATATCCGAATTCACAGAGAAACAAAGGATGTGGCTAAGATCCGCGGAGGGTACTTTCGTAGTTTGGTAACACGGCAAGCATAAGCTAGATGAATTCTTAGATCATTTAAATAGCCGCGCACTCTCCGTAAAATTCACAATGGAATTGCAGTTGGAACAAAAACTGCCATTCCTGGATATACTTGTACACAGGAATGACAACAGTTTCACGACAAGTGTATACAGGAAATCTAGCCACACGGTAAGTATCTACATTACTCCAATCACCACAAAAACATGAAGTTAGGCGTAGCAAAATGCTTATACTATAAAGCAAAAACGATATGCTCAAAACAAGAGGACCTGATCAAAGAAAAAGAAAATGTTGCTAGAACACTAAAAAAAATGGCTACCCTGATCTAACACCTAACCTAAACAGAAAAATAATAACCTAAATATACAGCGATAATGCCATATATACAAGGTACCTCAGACAAAATACGAAGGATAGGCAGCAAATACAAGATACGCGCTGCCTTCAAATCGACGAGAACGCTCAGGGGAATACTAACTAAAACCAAACCACACAATGAAGATCAGAATTCCAAGAATTGTGTATACAACCTACCATGCGAATGCGGCAGAGCATACATAGGGGAGAGCAGTAGACCACTCAAAGTGAAAACGCAAGATCATAAGGACAACGTCCGCAAGGGCGAAACAGATAAATCAAGAATCGCCGAACATGTCTGGAACGAAGACCACTACATCCAATGGGATAATATACAGATAGTGGCAAAATACGACTCGTCGGAAACTCAAAGAAGCCACATACATCGCACTAGCAGAAAATCTAATAAGCCAAGCTAGTGTGGAAATGAAACCAATAATGCGCGAAGAGCTTAAGCGCAATACATCTGCGCAAGAAGTTACGGAGCAACATGCGCAGTAAAATTCTGCGCAACCACAAAAGTTAAATATATATACATATATATATATATATATATATATATATATATATATATATATATATATATATATATATATATATATATTCTAAAACATATATATTGGACTACTTAGTGGCTCAGCGGTAAAGGTGCCAGACTAGTAAGTGAAAGGTACCAAGTTTGAATCTGAGAATAGTCAAGTGTTTGAAAAAATTATATAACATATGAATTCGACTCAAGTGCGAAAACAGTCCTTCTCAGGACTAAGCCTGATGATGGAAGCAGAGTCCGCTTCCGAAACGTCGCGCTCAAAAAGCAAAAACTGTGGAAATAGGCCGATCAACTCAACTAATATGAAACCACAGTTACAAAACACTTATAATAAAGTTCGTTATGTAAACTCAAATCCTAAGAAAATTCCATAATTTCGGTTTTTAATTGAATTTTAAGGTTAATGAATAGGTAGCTAGCTTTCAAATTAAAATTTTTAACCTTCACAAATTTTATATAACGAAAGAAGCTTGGGACTGCTAGTGCAAAATTGCCCAGAGCCTAAATCTGACAATTATCATGACGTCCATGATAATGAATTTAACTAAGATTTTTTGCGCAACTGGCAAAATGCTCAATTTTGTATCTGTAACAAAGTTGCGGAACAATAAGAATCAATTTCATTATAGACTTATTTCCATGTACGCGATAACACTTTTCCCGATACATGTTCGACGTCCCACACCTACCAAAAAGTCCGAGGCCCATACCTCGGGGGGCTCTAGAAAATCATCTGCTTACTTGAAAAATGTGGCATAATAAAAAAATATACCATTTTCCCTTCTTTTTATAAAAATTTGTACATATACACATAAAATCACAAAAACATACTATTAATAAGGTTTTTATAGCTGCGTGAAGTTGATACAGTTGTCTTGATTTTATAACAATTATAACAATTATGCATTAATACTTTAATTGCAGTTTATATATATATATATATATATATATATATATATATATATATATATATATATATATATATTGCTCACTACGGGTGATAGTGGGAACCCAACGCCATCCCAAACTCTTGTTGGTAGAATTTGTCTTCTACCTGGAAATATGTAGTTCTAATGTATATTGTCAGAAGTTATTTTGTTTACCGGGAGTTGCATGCGTTCGTCTAACACTTCATCTTTTTCCAGCTTGTCCCTTATGATAGTTAGTGCCTTATCGGTAGTCACATTTGTGGATAGCATCACAATGTCGAAGCTTACCAGTATTTCTTCGTGGTTTGGTCGGAAGTTTCTGATGGTTTCCACGAAGTGCTGCGTATTCTTGACCATAGACCCGGTTTTCCCGATAAGGGCGTGATGATGCCTTGCAGATAGTATGCTAATGGGCGACAAGGTGATTTCTCGAGCTCACAATTGATCTCAGAGGAATTCCTTGCTTATGAATCTGTACGGCCTACCATTCACTTAATTTATCGCCAACGGGGAAATTTGAATGAAAATAATTATTTTTTTTTTATATTTCTAAATCACTAAGTGATCTTGAAAAGATTGTTTGTTTGCTTGTAGACGAAATATATGTTAAAAGTGGTTTACAATACAGAGCCAAAAATATAACTGGGCACGCGACTTTGCAAAAACTGTTCAGACATTTATGAAGCCGAATTGGCTGTTAGAATGGAGTTCGTTGAATTCGAGGTGGTCCCTGAGTCGCCTGGCTAAATCTGCTCGAAGCATTTTCCGAGGCAAGTCAGGAGGGTGATTTTGCATTTATTGTAAATGTCGTAGAGTAATCGGATGGCTGGGTCGGGGAGGTGCCGTAGGATTTTATGATTTAGGCCGTCATCGCGTTGACCTGAGCAGGAGTGATGGGGGCATAGAAGGGATTCTCGTTATCGAGTTGGATTTCGGTAAGGTTAAGGGTACGGAATTCTTCAAGGCGACTCTCAAAGAGTGCCTTGAACTGGTTGTCGAATTAACGATCTTCTGGAGATCGGAAAATGGATTGGAGGTGCAGACCAAAGAAGTCGGCCTTTCCTTGGTCGGAAGAGATTAGGTTGCCCTGTGGGTCGGTTAGGTGGGATTTAGGGTTTGCTTTCCTTCTGGTCAGCCTATCGAACTGTTGCCAGAAGAGTTTCCCCTTTCTATAGTCTAGCTGGGAGGTGGCTTTGGTCCAGGAGTCTTCGGCGTGTTTGTTTGCTTTTCGCCTGATTAAGGAATTAAGGCGATTATATTCCGTTTTGAGAGCCGGGTGCCTGGATCGCAGGAATTGACGATAAATTTTCTTTGATCCAGCTCACGATATTTCGTGGCAGCGATTTGCGCGAAATGTCGATATTTTTCAAAGGGACTGAGATATCAACCGCTTCCGTAATTACGGAAGTTAGGTCTCTAATGGCTCTCTCGAGATCTTGGATCATTAGAAGATTGGGTGTTGGAAGGTCGTTGGTGTATTCGGAAAACACATTCCAGTCTGCTTTCGAAAAATCTTTAATGGCTGTATATTGAGGCGGTGCTGGGGGAGCTGGACAATATTGGGTTTTACCAGTAGTGATAAATGGTCTGAAGTGAGTGTGGTATCTAGAAAGCACTCACGATCAAAATAGTTTGGTATGGGTACTGACACAATGGTATGGTCTATTATTGAGGTATCTAGATGCTCGAAATATATAGACTGTGTGTTACTGACTCGCAAAAGCGGCAACTCTAACAATGCTGATGATAGCCTGATACCGTTGCTATTACTTCTGGAGTCACCGAATTGGGTATGGCGGGCATTCAAATCACCTAGAACGACTGCATTAGGGGGGCTGTAGACGTAAATTAAAAGGTCATCGGATATGGTGTTGAGGCCTGGCGGGTTGTAATATGAAAAGAACACGATCGGAGTGGGAAAATGCACCGTCACAGCACGGCATTCGAGATGCTGTAGGTGCGCAAGGAGTTGAAATGGAATGGATGGGTAGCAATTTTTAATTACGAGGGCATTTCCGTGATGGCTGTTGTTTAGGAAGGTGTGATATGTGTTAAAGTTAAGTGTGCATCTGTTTGTGAGTTTCGGTTCAGCGATGGAAAGAATGTGTACGTTGTGTTCGTGTAAAAGGTTTATAAGTAGAGAGCGTTTGGCATTAACGGTCCCTGCTAGGACATCCATTTTGGAGGGATTTAAGGATTGGATACTCGGAATGCGAAGACCGCCGTCCGCGTGCCAGATACGCAGGCGCCGGTACTCTGTTGGAAGTAGGATCGGGATAGCAAATCTAGGACACGAATGACCCTATTTCGCCGGTCGGCAAACATGCTTAAAAGGGTGTGGGTGAGGACATGTAGGAAGTGTTTAATGGAGAGGGGCTCGGTGTCAGGACTGGGTTTAGGTGTGTGGTGTCTTCCGAGTCGGACTCTTCGGAAGACAGGATGGGGTCAAGAATTACCATCTTCGACAGAGAACTGGGAGGTTCCGTCGCTTCCGGCACTTAAAAGAGTAGGAAGGGTGTGCTTCCCCGCAGTTGTTACACTTTGGGTTAGCGGAGGATTTTCAGGAAGCGGATCTGTGACTGTCGCCACAGTTGGGGCAACGGATAGAGTGGGTAGGACATTCCTCGGCGGTATGTCCTACTTATGAGGAATGTCCTATGTCTAAAAAGGTTATGAGGCTGGCTTTTACAGGAACAGGGACGTGTGGAAGGAGAATTCTTTGCAAATTGGATTAGTAGGAGTTGGAAATGGAGAGATTAATGAGCAGTTGACGGAATTTTGGACATGTAGGAATACAAATGCGCGGAGTGAGAGGAAATAATTGGGGAAATTTAATTAGCATTTCTGTGATAAGGATCTGAATCATTAGAAAGAAATAAAGAAAACTTTCATACATAGCAATTTTCACTGTTTTCACAGTTTTGAACATAAAGAGACAAGGAATGAGTATATCGTATATCAGCCGTTCGAACATTTTCTCGGCTCATAACGCGTGGCGCATCGGTGCTAACGATTCTGCAAAAGTGAAATTAGTTATAAAAGACAAGAAATTATAAAACGGTTGGCTGCAAACCACGTGATCGTTCCAAAAGAAATTGTTCAAAATAGAAACGCTATACGTGAAATGAAGATGAGATTACTTTGTGGAACCATATTTCATTGTGGCGGTGCATAAACGTGTGTGGAGTAATTACTTTACTGAATTTTTATCTTATTTAGAAGTTTAACTTATCGTATTTGAAAAATGTTACAAATCGAGTTACTTAGTTATTCTTAAGCTTTATAATAGTTTAACTTTAACTAAACAATGATTAAGAAATTATGTTCTTCCTAATCTGCTATATAGAAGAATAATATACTTGGGAAAATTGATAAATCCAAAAAACAACTATCACGATACGAACAACCTGTTGTATAACAAAATCAGGGCTGCCGACAGCCGAGTGGCGTCCCGGACAAAGTGTGCGCATGGACTACCCACATAGTGCTCCCAATAAACTTTTCCACTTCTCCTCATGACGCAATTCTTGTAATTAGTACATAATCATGTTATAGAAAGTTTAGATGAATGCTTAAATTAACATCATTACTAAGCAATATGGAAATATGATACCTAGATATATTGTAACAAACATTAATGGAAAATTTATGACAATCATTCGAAATAAACACTGACTTACCATTAGTAAGAGAATCATACTACGGATTTTAAAAATACAAGTAGCTCTATTTTGTTGACAAACTTTATTTCTGTAAATCATTTCACAGCAAAAGTTAATTTTATTTTATATTTAATGTAAGTTGAAAACTGTTAACTTATAGAGTACCTATGAAAATGTAAACTTTCACCATTATTAGACATAATTAAAATACTTACCTTTTGGTTTATTTAAATAGTGTATTTTTCTATTTATATTTTATATAAATTTATATGCTTCTATAACAGTTATCGTGCTCAGAAAATGGTAATAACTATAATAATTACTTGAAATGTTAGAACAAATTTATGAAATATGAAAATGATGAAAACGCAAATTTAAGTATGGTATTAATATAACATAATTGACAAACGTGTAAAGCCAACTGCGGAATCTAATTTTAGTAAAGAATAACTAAATCTTTTTTATTAAACTGTCTTGAAGATGACAAATCAGAACAGCTTCTAACGGAGTAAGGCTAACAGTGAAAAATGTCATAATCAAAGAGCAAATTTAACAAAATTTAATCAAATTATGATAGTGTAAAGTTTTCAAATAGTTTAATTTTAAATTGATACAAACATTCACAAATAGAAACTTGACAACCAATAAAACATCTAGTCAAAACAAAGAAGTAGTTTCTTGTTAAATCATTGTAATTGTAATTGTTATGTTTGTGTTTTCATCGTGTTCATATTTCATCCATTTATTCTATTATAACATCTCAAGTAATTCCCCATTTACTGAGGATGATAAAGTTATTGTTGTCAATACGTATAAATTTATACGAAATATAAATAAAAAAATACACCATTTAAAAAACCCAAAAGTATTTTAATTATAGAGCAGCTCATGTCGGGCAATAAAGCAAAGTACTCTTAGGAACAATAAAAATAGAGTTTTCCTTATTCTGGGGTGCAGGGCCTCCTAGTCCTCGGGTCACAGTACTCCCCTTCGCGACAGGTCTGTTAAAAATATGCGAAGCAGGAGAGGAGGAAAAGAAAGAATAATATTATACTGAAGGGGCGGAGAAGCAAGGCGACAGATAAAGGCCTACAAGTGATGATGGAAGAAATTAAACTTCAAAGTGGAATTTAAAAAGTGGCGGTGATAAATAGGGAGAGAGAAAATGAGATGGTGGTGGCGGAGATGGTAGGAGAAGCAAAAAATTATGTCGGTGAAGAAACTAAGGAATGTAAGAATATACGTAGACCACGACCAGACATGGGAAGAAAGGAGAACTCAACGAGAAATAAAGAGCAGGGCTGCGGAGGGGAATCAAACTGTAATAATAATATCACTCAAATTAGCGTGTAACACTATTGTTGAGTTTTGAATACAGTGATAAAAAATACGTTTTACAGTTAAATTAGTAAACACGCCTATACAACAGAAAATATAACCAAGCTTGAATTCAGTCCTCTAGCAATTAAATTAGTAAATAAAATATGGAGTAAGGGTTAAAATAAAAAACGGTCACTTACCAGGGTAGTTGTCGATAATCGTATTGGAAGACACGGTAAACAGCTGCTCACTGTCACAACACTGCTAAAATACATATGTATAATTTCCAAATAAAAAAAGTTGCTCATGAACCTCCAAGGATAAATAATATCTTACAGTTCTATCTGCGACATCATAACAACAAAGTGATGTTCTAAAAATAGAATAAATAAAATAGACGGCTTTGAAGTAATGCAGTATCTGTCATAATTTTGAATTGTACAATTTTGTATTTAGCTGGTACTAGTATTTAACTCTGAATTAGTTCATTTGTGGTAGTAATTATCAAAAAAGTATGGCGCACTTTTCAAATGTAGAAAAATATGATATGCTATCGTGTTACATACTATGTCAACGAAATTCCAAAGAAGCGGAACGCATGTATTTAAACAAATATCCAGAGAGACAGCAGCCTCATAAAACCACAAGGAACTTTTCAGTCAATTTAAGAGAACATGGTGCATTTAAAAAGCCTGTAAATTCACGTAAAATCTTGCAGTTGCAATGTAGAAAAATCAAATAATGTTTGGAAAAGTATTATAAGGAATTAGTAGTTTTTCCTTTTACTGTCAATTTGTTTGTTGATATCAACTTCTAATAAGAAACTTTATTATGGTGTGTGTAATACTCATACGGGAAAGTTACTGCATCAACTTCTTGAAAATGCTGTCTGTATTCAAAAATTTCATGATGATGGTCCATAAAAGGTTCAAAACGCGATCAGACCATCACATGTGATACATTGCTGAATTTGTAATACACAAACCTTTCAAAATCAGTTTTCAAAATATCAGAACCGTATTTAAAAAAAATAAAAGGATGGCTATAAAAATATCAAACGTCCGATTGAATAACTGACTATGCTATGTTAAAGTTCGTAACAAGTTGCCATGACGAGGTTTTATTATTTTATCATTTTATTGCTGCCATAATTACACAACTTTTTTCTCATTTACCCGGAGTTGTATCTATTAGTGTCAGTGTGAGTGTGAGTGTGAGTGTGTGAGTGTGTGAGTGTGTGTGTGTAGTGTGTGAGTGTGTGTGGTGTGTGTGTTTGTGTCTGTGTCTGTGTCTGTGTCTGTGTCTGTGTGTGTGTGTGTGTGTGTGTGTGTGTGTGTCGGTTGGCGGGCGGACGGTTAGGTGTGTGGGTGGGTAGGCGGTTGGACGGGGGACGAGGAGGCGCGATCGTACGTGCGTGTTTGGGGATGTATGATAGTATCCAAGATAACTTCAAATCGATACCATGTATGTACTTGAAATTCCGTATTTGAGCTTGATTTTATTTCTCCTGGAGCTGATTAGATTTTGGGAGAAATCCTCTTACGGAAAGAAGAGGCTTAGTTAGCAAATACTTATGGAACAGCTACATATTTCAATGATGTAAAAATACCTGCATATACATTTCAAAATTAAAATTTAATTGTGTTTTATGCAATTTTTTGATACGGCGCGTAATTTGATGACAAAAAATTCTAAAGTGTAATTTAAGCACTCTTTCAAATTTTTTCAATATCTCAGTATCGATCAACTTTATAGGAAAATGCGTATTTATTGAAGATTAACTTTACTGAGTTTTTCTTTATACAGTTTTTCTATGCGAAACCCATATACCATTGAAAACTAATTAAATAAGTTTAATTTGCTTCACTATATTTTCCATATTTTCATAGAAGCTGGCGGAAGTTAACACCTATATGTCAGTTAACCTATATCTGACATTAATCTTCAAACGTCTATCTGACGCAAATCGTTATTGTTCTTTTTATGGCGTTGCGTATTATCATTATGAACGTATTACGGATTATATAATACGGATTATTTTAATTTCAACTTTGTACGTTGGAAGGTTGTGTTGTTTTACACCTGATATTTATATCAAGGTAGAGATACTGAAGGTGTTAATATTGTAAGCGAGGGCTTAATACGGTTTCGAGATTTGGGAAGTGGAAGTATAACTTCAGCATCGATTTTCTGCAATAGTTTCATGATAGTCAGGCTGCAGAAAATCACATATTCTCATAGAATTTCTTCAAAACTGTTTACCTTATAGTTTGTAAAAGGGTTTATTTGGTTCCACAGCGAGTGACAAGCGTTATTCAATGATCTAACGGAGGAATTTCAATAGGATTTACCAGATTTGAATCAATGTGCAGTTTTCAGAAGAAGCCTGTCACGACGCTACATTCAAACCCCAGACCAGAGCATCCATATTTGAGTGATATGTCTGAGATAATTATAATTATAAACAAAACACAGAAAGTGAATGTGCCATGGCTGCAAGCAACAAAAACCAGCTGTTGTACACGCACGTGTCAACCTGCCGCAGCGTTCTTTCAATACGATTGTCAATAACAACACTGACAAGTGACCGTTTTTTATTTTAACCCTTACCCCTTATTTTATTTACTTAGCAACGCACACTTGTTATTACTCTGTACATCTACAGTATTATGTAATTATTAAAATTATGGTTGTGTAATGATGAATATTGGATTAAAATAACACACGGAGTCCTATAGCTGTCTTACGACATGGGATCGATGTTAGTTTCAAATGACCATGTTAGACTCTAATTTTAAATCTAGTTTCTGTTAATTAAATTCATAAACAGATTTTTAATTACAACTCAATTTTAAATAGATAAGTAATGCAGAAACAAATTTAAGATGCTGCTTAAGATTTTTAGATTTTATGATTTTAAGGTGATATGAATATCGTATGTGTTTGTGCCATGAGCTAAATAAATATCCAAATAAGTATGTGTATCTTTTCTGACATTTGTAAGTCCTGATTAAAGACCATAAATGCATAAAAAAATGTGTGAATACTTGTATGAAATAAGAAATCTAATCATATTCAGATTGGTTTTTACCCTAAATAACACTCGTATATAAAAATAAATTAATATACCTTGAACGGCAAAGCTGCAAACTCGTACGTACATAAAATGCGTAATATTTTCTTCGAATTTTAGCTTTTATTTATAAGATATGTAGTATTTCAATAGATGACAATGTTATATTACTTTACCTCACCTAAAAATGTAAATTAGAAAATGAGTATGCAGTTTGCCACTGTATTATTAGTGATTGTGGTTAGAAAAATGTTAGAAGTAATGTTATTTTTACATAAAATGAAGTATTCTTAATCTCATTACTGATTATACAAATCTTAAACGTGATTGAGTAAGAACAATTGCATGTAAAAAATATCAGCGATAACAATGTTGTTAGTGATAAAGTATGCAGGTGTGCATTATGAAAAAAAACAATAGAAGTAGGCAACGATGCGCAATACATTGTTTTGAAAATCGCGTTGCGCTCTGCGCAAACTAAACTCCACCACTGGATAGCATCATCCATTGAGGTATTTCCCATTCGGTGACTCAGCTCGAACTCGCTGCAGCACAGCAGTATGTATTTGGATGTAGCGTGTTAAACATCGTTTGTTGTTTTGCAGCTGTCAAAATCACGTGTATATTTGAATCGTAATATCAACATTGACAATTTTTGTTTTGAAGAATATGGAATTTTTATTATTCATATTAATTGTTTAGTTTGATTACCTTTACATTATTTGTTTACGTTGTTTGTGTTTTGTTTATTTTTTTAAGTGTATGTCCAGTGTTTTTGTGTTGTGTTTTGCTATGTTGTTTAATATGTGACTATTTAATGGCTTAAAAAACGCTGTCATAGCGGAAGGGACAAGAAACATGTCACGGCGAAAGCAAAGTAATCCCAAACCGCTGAAAAGTAGGTGGATTTTTGTTTTTTTATTACTATTGTAGCTTTACGCTTATGTTTCGTTAACAAATAGATTACTTAATAAACGACGCATTATAATTTTAGTGCATAACAGCTACCTGTTATTGTAATCGGACTGAAATTGTATCTGGTTTTTGACTAAAATACCAAATAATCTCTGTATTTTATACATTAATGCATGAATGTAAAATTTGAGGTCAACTGTAGCTTATCAGTTACCGTTGCGTTGAAAGTGCCACTAATCAGATAATTGAAAAAAAATGTTTTGATTTTAATCAGAACCGCTAAAAGTTCAATTTAACGAAAGTACTACTATACGGCAGGGGAGGTCTGTAATTGTTTTATTAAAAAGATATAAGAATTCCCGCAATAAAGATCAAAATGATAAAATTGTTTATTACTTGGGTTTACAATGCAAGCGTACCAGCGCATGCGAAAATGTTGTAAAAGAGTAATTAATTAAATTTATTTTAAGCAAATAAAGTTAAAATATCAAGAAATGTCATACTGGTAAACATGAAACCCGTTTATTAGTAAACTTTTCTTTCATTCGAAGTTTGTAGTGGTACAGCGACTCAAATTGCGATCGCGGCTACTTAAGCATAATTTTTGATTAACCATAAATTGTATTTCGATCAAAAAGAGAGAAATCTACTTTTCTATAGGCCTTATTGTTAAAGAACCATTAAAAATTAATTGCTCTTTCTTCAGGAAACTTTCTTTGCTATTTCTTCTCTTTTAAATCCGACGTTTCGGCACTTACTTAAGTATCATCGATTTTAATTGTTAGGTGACCATATTCACTTTGTTTTTGATTAGGGTAAAGCTCTTAAACCTACGGAGGTTATGGTAACACTGAGTGTGAAAGAAATAGTGCCAAATTGTAAATTAAAACATTTATTTAGGCGAATATGGTTTATTTAAAAATGTTGCACAATGTTAGAAAGACTTGCATAAATGTCAAGGAAATTCTTAAATGTTTTAGACTATTTACTATTTAGGCGTCCATTATAGGTCAATTTGGCTCAACCACAAATATGGACAGTTCAAAAAATTAGAAATATAAACGTTATAAAATGTATGAGTCATTCTACAACTAAATGATAAATGGCGCCTACAATTTTTTAATTGAATGTTCAGCTCACTCTGAAAACTTAAAAATGTTTGGACATAGGTTGCTTGTTATTTCTTAATGTCTTTTGAAGTAACTCCCTACAAAACTGTAAAAAAATGTTTCTTTAATACCAGGGTCGGATTAACATACTGCTGAAAGCCCTGTTCCATTTTAACCTTTTAACACCGTAAATTAAATTAATATTTAAATAATACACGGAAGATTACAAGAACCTTCGTGTCGTTCAGCAACTTTCTTCCTCGTGCCGAAAATTGCCATTTTTTTCATTATTTTCTCCAACCACCTAAATATGATGCTATATTGTGATAGTACTTCGTACCAAAAGTGGTTGGTTTCGGAATTCTTCAGTCCGTGGTAGCTGTGCAAAAAATAATTTACTCTGTGTTCTAGTACAAAAAAATAATTTGGCCTTGACCAAAAATCAACATCATGTGACTGACTTTCATGGGGATGTCGTGACTTCAATAAATACAATTTCAAAATTTTTGCGTGTTCATCACAAACCATGTTTTCAGTCATACGTAAGTTTGATATTCAATATAATTTAGTTTTATACAAGTGTAAGGTTATTTAAATGTTTTGAGTGATTATCTTCAATAAACAGAATTTTAATCGACGTTTACTATCGTTGGTGGCACCAGAGATCTTCACGTTATTTCACTGTCACATTTGAATCAATTTTATAAAGTTAAAATCCAAACTATACACGTTTTTTAATTCACGAAAGGTAGAATAGTACTCATTTTGTGTAAGATAGAAAATGTCTGCTACTGATAGCGACATAAATGAGGGGTTTCCAAACAACTAATGAGCTGCAAAATAAATGACTGTATAGTATGTTTTATTCGTACAAGAGAGACCTACAAGAACCTGGGGGATTGCATCTGATTTATAATGGTTTGTACCACATTTTTTACCTTTTGTTAGCACCTCATTTGAATATTTTTTATCGTTCATGACGGTATTCGAGAGAGGATCGTTTGTACCTAATTGTACCATTTTTCCTTTTGTTTGTACCTCAAGGGGTTGGTTTGTACCGAATTTCCATTTTTTGTAAGGAGTAACTTTTTCGTTTAAAGAAAATCAGGAAGCGGATACAGTTTCACTTTCGTTTGTACCGATTTGTACCACTTTTTTTCTTCGTAGGCATTTCAAGGGGTACAAATTTAACCAGCGGTTAAAAATGCCAGCACCCCACTTTTTTATCGTTCTCGACGGAATTCGAAAGAGCATTGATTTACTCCATTGTACCATTTTGCTTTGTCTGTACGTACAGGGTGGCCAACTAAGAATGCGAGGTACTGTATCTGGGAAACTATCCATCGTAGAGGCTTGCGCAAAAAAAGTTATTACTAAAACGGCCAATACAAAAACCTGGAAAATATTTTCATGTTTCTGAAATGGCTGCTAGGAGGCGTAATCTTGAATCTAAAAATGTGATGTTTCTGTGAATTCTGCTATATTAACCTAATAAAAAAATAACTGATCTTTAAAGTCGAGGATAATCTGAACTTTTTTTGTTTGGCACTTTTTGACGTATGTCTAGAAATAAAGTCGTGGGGGGTATTCAAAGGTTTCCTTAAATAACTCCCTGTATCTTCAAAACGGCTAAGCCGATTTTAACAAACTTGGGCGCGTTGAAATCAGCTATTCTTGAGTTCGACATTCCGACAGAGACGGTTAATTTTCGCAAAAAAATTAAATGCATTGGTATGACTTTTTTTCATGAACATGTAGCTAAATGATGCCTAAACAAGCTCGCGAAAACCGCATCCCTTAAATTTTATTGTTTTAACTATATTTTTTTTGGAATTGTTTCTATTATGTAAGTTGTGGCCTTAAAAAGGACCGATTTAAAGGAGGAAGGTTTTTAATGCCCCCGTAAATGCTCGAAATGCTGACCATCACGCTCTATGTATTACTGAAGCCTCTCATGACTAAACAAAACTGCAGCTTTAATTTCGGCTCTCGGTATGTTACGTATTGCGTTACGAATCCGGTTTTTCATATCTTCTCTAGTAGTAGGTTGAGTCCGAAACACGATGTCCTTTAAGTGCCCCCATAAATAAAAATCGATGTAAGTTATGTCTGGCGATCGCGGAGGCCATGGAAACAGACTTCCTGTTCCAATCCACCGCTCTTGAAATACTGCATTAATATGTTCTCGCACATTAATAGCAAAATGTGCTGGGCAACCATCCAACTGCAAAAACCTTGCCTTGTTTCCAGAGGCACATCTTCCAACAACAACGGTAATTTATTGGACAAAAGTCAAGAAATACATTGACATTTAGGGGTTGGTCGAAAAAATATGGCCCAATAATTCTGCCTCCCAGTATGCCACACCATACATTTAAACTCCAACGTCCTTGGCGCTGAACTTCACGCAACCAATAGGGATTTTCTGCAGACCAATAATACATATTGTGCAGATTGACTCTTCCGTCATTACTGAAGGTGGCTTCATCGGTCCAAAGAATTTGAAATAAAAATTCTCTACTTTCGCGTATCATACCTAACATCCAATGGCAATAGTCGTAACCTCCGATCAAAATCTTCGTCTTTCAAGACCTGATGCAAAACGACATGACATGGGTGCATTCTTAAAGTAATTAAAAAAAGTTTAAACGAATACCTATATATTTTGATGGCCATTAGAACTTTCCTATGGCCCTTCAAAATATTTTGAACCGTTGTCCGTGATATGCCCAACTTGTGGATAATGCTCTTGTGCTAACATGAGGATTTCCTTCAATTCTTTGCCGTTGAAACGTAGGCCGAAAACTACCATTGGCTCGTAAGCTCGCCACTAATCGGGGAAAAACTTACATCACAAGGATGCCGATTTGGATATCGAGTCGCGTAAACTCTTTTAGCTACTGTGGCATTCTGAAGACATTCAAAATAAACCGCAAGCATATCAACAGCTTCATTATTCGTAAAACGCATTTTGAAAGCACAAAAATTGCTCAAAGTAACGCGAAAGTATTAACAATTATTGACAATTTGAGGATTATGTATGTTTTGTTTAGGTATCTGTTTCCAATGTCTGCTTCTATCAATTGTATTTTTCGTATATATCCATAGTGAATATGCATTTAAACAAACAAAAAATAGGCCTTTCGTATAACGTTTAGCATTGCTTACTTGCCCGTGGTAATTTCAAAAAGGGTGATTTTATTCTGGTGAATAAATTTACAAACATTTAAAATCGCAATTTCTAGGTAACCTATTCAGAGCCGAAATTAAAGCTGCAGTTTTGTCTACTCATAAGAGGCCTCCTTTAAATCGGTCCTTTTTAGGGCCACAACTGACATAATAAAAACAATTCCAGAATAATATAGTAAAAAAAAAATATAAATTTAAGGAATTTTCGAATAAAGTTTTCTTTGGCCGATATTTTAGGTTAGGAACAAGATATCGAGATGCGGTTTTCGCGAGCTTGTGTAGGCATCATTTAGCTACTTGTTCATGGAAAAAAGTAATACCAATGCATTTAATTTTTTTGCGAAAATTAACCGTTTCTGTCGGAATGTCGAACAAAGCCCTCTAGCGACGACATGTGAAACTAACAAAACTTCAATTATTTTAACATTTGTAGCCCAAGAAAAGCTCTTTTCTACGCGCCCAAGTTTGTTAAAATCGGATTAGCCGTTTCGAAGATAAGGGGGATGATTTAGGAAACCTTTGAATACCCCCCACCACTTTATTTTTATAGATACGTCAAAAAGTGCCAAACAGAAAAAGGTCAGATTATCCTCGACTTCAAAGATCAGTTATTTTTTTATTAGGTTAATATAGCAGAATTCACAGAAACACCACTTTTTTAGCTTCAAGATTGCAGTTACGCCCCCTAGCAACCATTTCAGAAACATGAAAATATTTTCCAGCTTTTGTATTGGCCGTTTTAGTAATAACTTTTTTTTCCGCAAGCCTCTACGATGTATAGCTTCACAGATACAGTACCTCGCATTCTTAGTTGGCCACCCCGTACATCAAGGAGTACACATTTAACCAGGTGTTAAAAATTTCAGCACCTCATTTAATAATTTTAGTCGCTTTTGACGAACTTCGAAACAGTATCATTTGTAGTTATTATAAGTTTTGTTATGAACGAATAAGTTCAAAATTAGATATGCATAAAGACAAAATTTACATCGATTGGGGCT
Source organism: Vesta saturnalis (assembly GCA_036346205.1). Classification (NCBI taxonomy): domain Eukaryota; kingdom Metazoa; phylum Arthropoda; class Insecta; order Coleoptera; family Lampyridae; genus Vesta; species Vesta saturnalis. The sequence goes on along the minus strand of JARFJB010000091.1, from coordinate 1,038,735 downwards.
TGAATCTCGATGGCGCAGTTGGTTAGCGCGGTACTCTAGCAAAGTACAGGTCGTAGGTTCAAATCCTACTCGAGGTAAACTTTTTATTTATGTATTTAATAAAATTAATAATAATGTTAATTAAGTATCATTTGTACTGCCACTTTTGTTTTCATATCCAATTTATGAATAATGTTTTTACCAGATTTTTAATATATTAACTGTAATATATGTTATAACTTTACCGAAAAAGAAAAATTAAATTGTCCGTAAGCAATAAACAGATCATATTACAAACACCGTAGGGCAACCTTTATGTGCGCGCCGAGAGTGTCTTATCTTTCTTTCGAAAAGCCGCTTATTCTTACATTAGATTACTGTTTCGTCAAAAGGGACTAAAATTATTAAAATAAGATACTGAAATTTTTAACACCTGGTTAAATTTGTACCTACTCCTTGTTCTGCAAAGACCAAGAATAAACTGTACAGTTCAATATAATCGATACTCTCGAATTCCGTCGAGAACCCTAAAAAATATTAGTGGGGTGCCGGCATTTTTAACCCTGTACCCCTTGAAATACGAAGATGAGATGATAAGTGTGAATTTCTCTATGTACTTAACCTTTCTAATACCGGGTAAACAACTAATGCTAGATGGGGTGTAAGGCGCGCACCCATTCTTTTTTGAGTACATATTTTACCGTTACTTTGAATTCATTTTTAATTGTACGTAAACAAGGGCTGGAATTCGCGCATGTTGCCTGGACTTAAAATTACATAGGAAAATTACCACTAACAAATACACTTATCTCAGAAAATAATTTTTTTCTGAAAGCTCCGTTTTGGTCAATTACTTAAGATTTCAACTTTTATTTTTAACATTAAAACTTGATTAATTGCTTCGGTCACCTCAGTAACCAGAGCAGTGGAGGAAAGGAAAGCAACTTATTTCATTCCCTTCCCAGGAAGCAAGCTATTCGAGTTTTCCACACTCCTTTAGCCACAGCGATTGATTCCCAGCATACATTTATACATTACGTATATATGCTTGGTGGGTGCGGTCAAGATAGGATCGGAAGGAGTAGAGTTAGGGTTCTGAGAGGCAAGATACTATCCCACCATTCCCCTAAATACCCTCACGTGACGTGCCTATACGCAATGATATGTCGCATACAGGATAGACGGTAACGGGGATCGACCCATTATCTCTCGAATGCTAAGCAGATTGTATTACCACAGACCCAACTAGCTCGGTCGAGCAATGGTGAAGCGCACTACTAGATATTTATAGAACTTCTTAAAAGTTTCACAACCGATTTTAATGGTAATTGGCCTTAAAATACTCGGCACGTTTTCTCGCACTTCAATATTCAATTCAACATTTTTCTGACTGTTATGTAAACATCTATTTAACAAAGGTAAATTTCGTATTTTAGTGACTAGTTTTTTAATGGCGAAACATTTTTTTAGTTAATTTACTGAGGACTATTTTGACATGGCTGTTTTGACAAGGGGCACTCTTGTCGAGAGGCTATTTTGTCCGCGCATTTGTTTATGCAGTGTTATAAGAGATAATACGCGTTTCAAGACCAAATTTGATCAAATTATCGCAGTTGTTTTCTACTGTATTAAAAAATGTAACTTGTAAAAGTTTTATCAGGTATTCCCTATACAGCAGGTTGTAGAGGGCATCTTACTATAATTTTAATCAAAATTGTTTGAGCCGTTGTTATTTGACTGATACAAACTACCCTTAATTTTAACGGTGATAGACTGGATGTTTTGCAGTGATCTACAAATTTGGCCAAAACAATAAATGTCAATCAAGTTTATAACTTTTATAGTTTCTTCTAGAAAATGGTTACACAGACGCACGCATATTTCAAGTAGGTGGTTGCCCCCCTTCCAATGAATTTTCTCCACCAATCACATTCACTCGATTTTCTGAACCTTGGTTGCCGTAGATTTTAATTTTCCTTTTTATTTCTATTTTTTAGATATGACCCTGGAAACAGAAGTTCGAATGTGATTGGTCTCTTTCGCGCTATAGCCATAATGTTTTAATGCTTCCCGTGGACATCCGCGGACTTCCGAAGATTTCCAGAGCATCTCCTGGGATATCTTCAATTAACCAAATTAACACTTAAATTATGTAGCACAATTATCTACAAAATGTTTTGATGTATTTATATTTTAAATGAGGAGTTCAGTTAAATCAACTCCATTTTTGTGCCAAACGGATGTAGCTCTAAATTTTTGATATTAGCAATTAATTGGCCCTTAATTAGCATGTGATTAGGAATTGGGTTACAAGCGGTAAGTTAATGAACATAATCATGTTAGTAAGTAATAGATTTCAGCAATAAACGTTTTTCAGTCCATTGGTGAACGAACTTAACCTTTTGGGTGTAATTTCGCATAAATGAACGTACTTGACTTGAAGGGTAGTGGTAGCACAATCAGCTTAGAATTCGGGAGGTAATGGGTGCAATTCCCTTTACCGTCCACCCCGTATGAAGTTTTTTCTGGTAGTTTTCCTCATACACTTATAGCGACATGATCACTGCGTATTCGCATATTATGTACGGTTATTTAGGCGAATGCTGGGGTAGTACCTAGCGGCATGGTCACTGCGTATATGCACACCATATGCGGCTACTTAGGCGAATGATGGGGTAGTATTTTCTCCCTCAGAACCCTAACTCCGTTCCTTCCGATCCTATCCTGACCACACCCATCCGTAATCCCACCATGCATATATACGAAATGTATCCATGATTGTGGCTGAAGGAGCTCGGAAAGCTCGAGCAACCCGCCCTCTCCCTTGGGGAGGGAATGAAATAAGTGGCCTTTTCCTCTTTTTTTCCCTTTTCCAACATGATAATAAGCAATACCGAGTGCATGCGTAAAAGTACCAAATGGTATAAAAACTATTTTATCACGTTCTAGATATTTGCCTAATGAAAGCCCATGTAATGTTTCTAACCAAAAACAGCACGAAAATTCCGCTCGTCAGGTTTTAGTTGAATCTTATTCGTCAAATGTTCGATAGGTTTGGTTTCTAATAGCAATTACTTCTTTTATACATTCCTTTTTAATTTGTAGATATTTTGTTACCAGAAAGGTTTCTCAACCTCGGATTCGGGACCTGGATGTTATCAGGCTAACAGAAAGGCACTTTTCAGCTTTGATACCTGCCACACCTAAGAGCCAGAACCCTTTGAGGAGGTGTATACTTCGTTCCCAAACAAAAAAAAGGCCAGAAAAAAAGAAAAGAGTCAAGATACACGTGTAATGAATGTGATATTTGTTTATACATCTTTCCATGCTTCAAAATTTATCATTCCGTGCCTTAGGGTTTATAAAATACGTAATATATATTAGATAGTATTGTTGACATTTAATTTAGTATGACAATATTTGAGTTACCACTTGTTTAAAATAATGTTTTGTTAATAATAATAAACGATATATTTACATAATCTTTGTATAATTTGTAAGCTGGGAGTGAAATCAGAAATATTTCAACGAATTGTTAGTGTAACGGATATATCCGTCAACCGTTTGCCGAGCTCTGTTATTTTCGCCGCCTGGCTGGTAAAATAGCCAAATATAATACAGTCCTTAGAGGGTTAAGCGTAGTTTTCCAATAGTATTTTTTTATTTTTTTGTTTCATAATTTGAGAACTCTAAATCCGTGTGTCCTTCCTATTTCAATTTTGTTTATTTCCGCTCGATGCTGCTAGCTTCAATACAAGCAAACAAAACTAAAAGAGCTCCCAATCGAGTACTACAGCTCCAAATAGCTCTAAATGGTAGACTTGGTCTGATTACGAAAATACTATATATATATATATATATATATATATATATATATATATATATATAAGATTCCCCCGAATGGGATTTGAACCCATGTCCTTCCGTTGACTAGGTGAGTGCTCTACCAACTGAACTATAGGGGTTATGAATTCCATTCGATAGAAACGTAATATGTATATATTTTCTTAACAACAGGATATTGTGTCAACTTACATGGTAACCGTTACTATGTATACTATTATAATGTGGTCCGCATATAGCTAAGGTTTCACACACGACAAGTACGTAACTGATTATTTTAATAATAATTACTATAAGTAAATTTTAAGTGGTAAGCCTTGGTCACTTTATTGAACCTCCCGTTGACTAGACGAGTGCTCTTAACAACTGAGCTACAGGGGTTATGAATTCCATTCGATAGAAACTTAATATGTATATATTTTCTTAACAACAGGATATTGTGTTAACTTACATGGTAACAGTTACTATGTGTACTATTATCATGTGGCCCGCATATCGCTAATGTTGCACACACAAGTACGTAACTGATTATTTTAATAATAATTGCTATAAGCAAATTTTAAATAGTAATCTTTGGTCACTTTATTGAATCAGCATTCATGATTTTGTTATAAAATATAAAATTGAAAAATTTTATATACATAAAAAGATTTCCCCGAGTGGGATTCGAACCCATGTCTTCCCGTTGACGAGTACTCTACCAACTGAGCTATATATATATATATATATATATATATATATATATATATATATATATATATATATATATATATACTATACTATATAGGTGTCCGGAAAAATGTGAGAAATCTCTCGATTTAGATAGAAGACGAAAAATAACATGACAAGTTCCTATAAATTTTTTCCTCCAGACCCTCCCTATGGAGATGTGAGCCCCTAAAGGACGCCGCTGGAAGTAAGTTTTTTTTGAATAACTTTTAAAGTACTTGACATAATTTAATAAAAATTCAGTAAGGTGGCCACTAGTAAGGGCCTCTTAAAATAGTATCCTTGAAACATATTTAGCTTGTTTAGTTTACCAGAGATGGACTAAGTTGTACACCTTAACGCCTAAATTTTTAACACCATGTATGATAAGGATCTAAATAAAAGGTATGCTTGTTTAATATCGATAAAATGAACTATTTTCGAGAAAAAAAAGTAATAAAGGAATTTATGTTTCATTTTCATTTAATTAAAAACTGAGGACTGCTGTACCCGCCACAATAACCCCACATTGTTCCTTAGCACATCACAATGAAATGTGATTCTCTGTAGAAGCTCCTCGCTAGTATCAACCGGATTGGAATACACCAAGGCTTTGAGGTGTCCCCACAGGTAAAAATCCAAAGGCGTCAGGTCGGGAGATCTAGGAGGCTAGGCGATAGGTTCACCTCTATCTTTCCAACGATTTGGATAGACGTTATTTAAGTGTTCTCGCACAACAACGCTAACATAAGGTGGTGCCCCATCGTACATAAAGTACATGTTTCGACGGGTTTCAAGAGGTAAATGCTCTATTAAATCTTGAAAAGCATTCTGGAGGAACTCCAAATACGGTTCATTTAATCGCGCCGGCTATACAAACGGTCCAATAAAAAAATTGCCAATGACTACTGCCCAGATATTAATTGATTGAAACTGATGTTGATGTTGCGAAACAATAGCTGAATGAGGATTTTAATCAGCCCATACGTGTGAGTTGTGCAAATTCGTGATACACTTTTTGGTAAAAGCTGCTTCATCTGTAAAAAGAATAGTGCTAATGAAGATTTCATTATTTCGTTGCTGATCCAATAGCCAGTTTGCGAACTGCATTCTACGAGGAAAATCTTCAGGAATCAATTCATGCAATTTTTGTAAATGATATGGGTATAACAGCTGTTCTTGAAGAACTTCGTGAATTATTGTTTTCGGCTTATTAAATTGTGCGGCTAATTTGCGAGTGCTCGTTGAAGGAGTGCCATCTACAACATTCAAAATATTTTCCTCTAATTCCACCGTACGCACTGTTCTTGTCAGACCAGCATCGGTACTTTTTTTTCTTGAACATTTCTAAAGTTATAAAGAAAGTGAATATTATTACCTTAGTAACCGAAATCACTCACTATTCTCTCTTAAACGTTGATCAACTCGTTGAAATGTCTTCTGATTTGGAATAGTACGATTAGGAAATCTCTCGTGATATAATCTTTTTGCTACCAAAGCATTGCAAGAGGCAAGACCATACATGAGATGCATATCTGCATATTCAATAAAAGTGAATTCCATATTTCGAATAAGTTTACAATTCAAATCACCACGAAATTCAAAAATCAGTAAATTTGAAGTAAATCAATGTCGGTCAATGTATCAGCGATGTGACAAATGTCAAATTTTAAAATGCAGGTTATTTATTTATTTCGTATCATAGGAATGTTTGACACATGTTTTTTTGAGTGAAGATATAAAATTATACCTCGTGGGTTAATAAACTCACTTAAGTTTGTAACATTTTGTAAATAATTAATATGTTTAATTTGGTTTTCAATTTATTAAAAGCGTGTTTTCTCATAAAAATTCGAAAAAACACTGGGTTAATTTTTTTTTAATAATTTATTAATTGTGAAACATTAATTCGTTTATTATTTTTTTTTTCTCGAAAATAGTTAATTTTATCGATATTAAACAAGTATACCTTTTTATTAGGTAAAGGTTCAAGCTACCCAAAAATATTTTTTTAGATCTTTATCATACAGGGTGTTAAACATTTAGGCGTTAAGTTGTACAACTTAGTCCATCCCTGGTAAACTAAACAAGCTAAATATGTTTCACGGATACTATTTTAAGAGGCCCTTACTAGTGGCCATCATACTGAATTTTTATTAAGTTATATCAAGTACTTTAAAAGTTATTCAAGAAAAACTTATTTCCAGCGGCGTCCTTTAGGGGCTCACATCTCCGTAGGGAGGGTCTGGAGGAAAAAATTTATAGGAACTTGTCATGTTATTTTTTCGTCTTCTGTCTGAATCCGAGAGATTTCCTCATTTTTCCGGACTCCCTATATATATATATATATATATATATATATATATATATATATATATAATACATACATACATACATACATACATACATACAGGGTAGGTGTCTACTTCGTGAACGGAGGATTTCTCCTTAACTATTAAAGATACCAAAACCTATCTTGGTATGGTAATGCACGATCATTGGATCTACATTCTAAAAATATTTAGGTATATACAAGGCGATTGACAAAAATACGCCAATCCAAACCTGTGTTTTTATAATGGACCACTCTGTATATTTTTACATTTTTGGATTCGCTGTTACATTTAGAATAAAAGTGTAGAAATTTGTATTTGTATTACTAACTGTTCTGCAGATATCGTCACTTTAGTACCAAAATAGAGTTAATTTTGGAACCACGAGGTGACCGTCACCACGATTTTGTAAATCTGTTTATACCAGCGACTATTAATAATAAGTCTACTAACAAACAAACTGGGAAATTTTTCGAAAACATGTAAAACTATACAGAATGACTATCTTACGCGAAATGTAATTGACGCCTGTGAAGGTAGCACCTCATTTAGAAAAAGTCAAAACTTTAGTGGAGTTCTTACTGCACCTAATAGTTCTAGAGTTCTATCATAGTGGTAGAAATAGTTCTGCTAGATTAATCCAAATAATCAGGATGCAAAGTCAGGGGTGCCAAATTCACGAAGTGCGAACCCAACATTGGCGAGAGCTACTTTACTATCACAATTGCATCGTTTTACCCTTATCATTATCGATAGAACTCTTGTGGTGCTACTCAGAACTCCCAAGAAAAGTTGCATTTTCACAAATTTTTCTCAACCCCCTTATTGACTTGGACAAACGTTGATAGAGGAAAACTAAATTTCGATACAACTCTGATAATAATGGTTTGGGAGCCATGTTTATTAAGAGGTATTATTAGAACTCTTGTGGTGCTACTCAGAACTCAAAAGAAAAGTTGCATTTTCAACAATTTTTCACACCCCTGTATAGACAGAAGAATTTTGACGTACGTAGGACCACGAAATTTCGATAGAACTCTGATAATAATGGTTTGATAGCCATGTTTATTAAGAGTTATGATTAGAACTCTTGTAGTGCTACTCAGAACTCACAAGAAAATTTGCATTTTCAACCATTTTTCTCAACCCCCTTAGTGACTTGGACAAACGTTGATAGAGGAAAACTAAATTTCAATAGAACTCTGATAATAATAGCTTGAGATCCATGTTTATTAAGAGTTATTATTAGAACTCTTGTAGTGCTACTCAGAACTCAAAAGAAAAGTTGCATTTTCAACAATTTTTCACACCCTTGTATAGACAGAAAAATTTTGACGTACGTAGGTCAACGAAATTTTGATAGAACTCTAATAATAATGGTTTGAGAGCCATGTTTATTAAGAGTTATGGTTAGAACTCTTGTGGTGCTACTCAGAACTCAAAAGAAAAGTTGCATTTACAACAATTTTTTACACCCCTGAATAGACATAAAAATTTTGACGTACGTAAGACCACGAAATTTCGATAGAACTCTGATAATAATGGTTTGATAGCCATGTTTATTAAGAGGTATTATTAGAACTCTTGTGGAGCTACTCAGAGATTAAAAGAAAAGTGCATTTTCAATCATTTTTCTCAACCCCTTATTGACGGACAAACGTTGACAGGGAAAAACGAAATTTCGATACAACTCTGATAATAATTTCAAAATACACCAATCTTAGATAATCACGTATGTATATGAAACACATGTGCAGTGTGTGTCTGTGTGAATGTATGTTAGTAGCCACGATAACCCAAGAACGAACTTAAAAATTTTATATTCAAGCTTGTTTACATTTGCTTAGATTTTAGGAGAAATCCATCCACCCATAATGAAAACGCAACTTTTCTTGTGAGTTCTGAGTAGCACCACAAGAGTTCTAAACATAACTCTTAATAAACGTGGCTATCAAACCATTATTATCAGAGTTTTATCGAAATTTCGTAGTCCTACGTACGTCAAAATTTTTCTGTCTATACAGAGGTGTGAAAAATTGTTGAAAATGCAACTTTTCTTTTGAGTTCTGAGTAGCACTACAAGAGTTCTAATAATAACTCTTAATAAACATGGCTCTCAAGCCATTATTATCAGAATGCTATTGAAATTAGTTTTCCTCTGTCAACATTTGTTCGTCAATAAGGGGCGTGAAAAATTGTTGAAAATGCAACTTTTCTTTTGAGTTCTGAGTAGCACTACAAGAGTTCTAATAATACCTCTTAATAAACATGGCTCTCAAACCATTATTATCAGAGTTGTATCGAAATTTCGTTTTTCTCTGTCAACGTTTGTCTGTCAATAAGGAGTTGAGAAAAATTATTGAAAATGCAACTTTTCTTTTGAGTTCTGAATAGCACCACAAGAGTTCTAATAATACCTCTTAATAAACATGGCTCTCAAACCATTATTATCAGAGTTGCATCGAAATTTCGTTTTCCTCTGTCAACGTTTGTCCGTCAATAACGGGTTGAGAAAATTATTGAAAATGCAACTTTTCTTTTGAGTTCTGAATAGCACCACAAGAGTTCTAATAATACCTCTTAATAAACATGGCTCTCAAACCATTATTATCAGAGTTGCATCGAAATTTCGTTTTCCTCTGTCAACGTTTGTCCGTCAATAAGGGGTTGAGAAAAATTATTGAAAATGCAACTTTTCTTTTGAGTTCTGAGTAGCACCACAAGAGTTCTAATAATACCTCTTAATAAACATGGCTATCAAACCATTATTATCAGAGTTCTATCGAAATTTCGTGGTCCTACGTACGTCAAAATTTTTCTGTCTATACAGGGGTGTGAAAAATTGTTGAAAATGCAACTTTTCTTTTGAGTTCTGAGTAGCACTACAAGAGTTCTAATAATAACTCTTAATAAACATGGCTCTCAAACCATTATTATCAGAGTTGTATCGAAATTTCTTTTTTCTCTGTCAAAGTTTGTCCGTCAATAAGGGGTTGAGAAAAATTATTGAAAATGCAACTTTTCTTTTGAGTTCTGAGTAGCACCACAAGAGTTCTAATAATACCTCTTAATAAACATGGCTCTCAAACCATTATTATCAGAGTTGTATCGAAATTTCGTTTTCCTCTATCAACGTTTGTCCGTCAATAACGGGTTGAGAAAAATTGTTGAAAATGCAACTTTTCTTTTGAGTTCTGAGTAGCACCACAAGAGTTCTAATAATACCTCTTAATAACCATGGCTCTCAAACCATTAGTATCAGAGTTGTATCGAAATTTCGTTTTCCTCTATCAACGTTTGTCCGTCAATAAGGGGTTGAGAAAAATTATTGAAAATGCAACTTTTCTTTTGAGTTCTGAGTAGCATCACAAGAGTTCTAATAATACCTCTTAATAAACATGGCTCTCAAACCATTATTATCAGAGTTGTATCGAAATTTCGTTTTCCTCTTTCAACGTTTGTCCAAGTCAATAAGGGGGTTGAGAAAAATTGGTGAAAATGCAACTTTTCTTGGGAGTTCTGAGTAGCACCACAAGAGTTCTATCGATAATGATAAGGGTAAAACGATGCAATTGTGATAGTAAAGTAGCTCTCGCCAATGTTGGGTTCGCACTTCGTGAATTTGGCACCCCTGACTTTGCATCCTGATTATTTGGATTAATCTAGCAGAACTATTTCTACCACTATGATAGAACTCTAGAACTATTAGGGGTGCAGTAAGAACTCCACTAACATTTTTTTTAATGAGGTGCTACCGTCACAGGCGTATGTAATTGTTCTCAATTTATTCAAATACAACACCCTATATATTTTTTCACATTTCGATTCCCCGTGAAAAGTAGATACTAATTGATAATAAGTTTTATAGCCATAAGACGGACCCTTCTTGAGATATTGACGCTTTAATGGAAAATATTGACATGCAGAACAAATGAAACAAAATCCAGAGAAAATAAGAAAATACGAATGTCAAATAAATTCTTTAACTGATAGAAAAATTTAATTAATAACTAAACAATAAAATAATTCTCTACACCTAAAAATAAGTTGAACAAGTAAACATAAACGAATAAAACCATAAATTCAAATTAAATGTTTAAAATGCTGACCACGCCTAGCTAAACACTTTGCAATTTGCTCGGTAAACGAAAGATTCACTTTCAACAATATAGGTAGATTGAAACGCAGCTCTAATTCTATTTTTCATATCTTCACTTGTGGTGGGATAATTTCTATCAAGATATTGCCTAACGTTGATTGCATAATATGGAGGGGCGCCATCCAGTTGAAACCACATCGTGCGAATATTATGTACCTCGATATTCACCAAAATCTCGGGTAAATCATTTTCCAGTAAGACTACCACCAAAGAAAAAGGACCAACCACATTAAAATTGATTATACCACCCCCACACATTAACTGACCATCGATGCTGGTGATCAACAACTCTTCAGATGTGTGGATTAGTATCTGAATAGTGATGATAGTTATGTGTATTAATATTGCTATTATTGTGAAAAGTTATTGGTATTGGGTTATTCATTGACTTTAGTAGTTACCCATTGACAGAAAGATTCACGATTTGGAAAATCTATTTCACTTAAAGTTTGATGTTGCTCGATATGTTAAGGATGCAATTTGTTTTTTTTAATAAAGCTGCGAACTGTATCTCTATTTAGGCCTAGGTGTGTACTTAGCTCTCCGGTACTAATTTGTTGATTTTCTATAAAAGATGCCACAACTTGAAACTCAATTTCTTCATTTGGGCTTGTTTTTGCGCGTTTGGTATAGATAACACACTCTTCCAGAATTTATAAATCTCTTAGCTACATTCATAAACGATTCTTTCCACGGCTGTCTTCTCTCTGGGTATCGTTTACAGTACAAACGGCTAGCCAGGAAAGCATTTCTTTGAGCTTCGCCCTAAATAAAGATCATATCGACCATTTCTTCTTTGGAAACATTAATTTTATACAAAAATTGACAAAACTGCAATCCAAAAACACACAAACTAATGGAACTATATTTTAATGATCATACAAACGTCAAAACAATAGATGCAATTGTGCCCCTCTTTATTACGAGCGGCTAGTCTAACTGATTTGTTTTGTCGAATTCTATCGTCGCAGTAAATTTGTATTTTGGAATATTTTTACGTAAAAGCGTCAATATCTCAAGAAGGGCCCGTCTTATGGCTATGAAACCTTTTATCAATTAGTATCTACTTTTCACGGGGAATCGAAATGTGAACAAATATACAGGGTGTTGCATTTGAAAAAATTGAGAAAAATGACAATATCTGCAGAACAGTTTGTGATACAGATATACATTTTTATACTTTTAGTCTAAATGCAACAGTGAATCAAAACATGCAAAAACATACAGGGTGTTCCATTAAAAAAAACTCAGGTTTTGGTTGGCATGTTTTTGTCAATCACCCTGTATATACCTAAATATTTTTAGAATGTAGGTCCAATGATCGTGTATTACCACACCAAAATTGGTATTGATATCTCTAATAGTTAAGGAGTAATCATCCGTCCACGCAGTAGACACCCACCCTGAATATTAGGTATTACATTTTTTTATGTAAATCTGTAACGGTGATTTAAATAGATGATACAGTAAGTTAAATTTAATTAATTAAATCTTTTTGATTTCTAAAATGGTCAAAATGTTTGTTCTGGTATTTTTTGTGCGTTTATTCTTAGTTTGTGGTTTTATTCAAAACAAATCAGTAGTGTTTAGTGGGGAGAAGGTATCTAAATTTTATAAAGGTGGTAACGAAATCTATTACTTAATGCGTGTAATGTGAAGTGCTATTGGATTTTATTAGTCGTTACAGTAAGTAAAGTTAGTTTTACATTTTTAAACGATGATTACATTTAATCTTTGGTCGCATAAACGTGTCGAAAGATTCAAAATTGATAAAGGTGTTTTGCATTTTAGTTTAAATTATCAGAGTTGAATGTTTCTGATAGGAAATATATATTATTAATCACATTAATATTGTGTATAAGTAAATACAGATAGGTCACTATAAATGATTATTATTTGTAATTAAATTTTACGTATCAAAAATATTATTGTAACCGTTTTTTAATAATTACTACTTCATACATATTGTATGCACGTAACATATACGTTCGATTAAATATTTTTTAATAATCCACCGGTTTAGAAAATTTAGTTGAGTTCCCTGACAGACTTAGGTTTAGAGCTTTTAAAGTCGATATTAATCGTATTGTTTTAAGAAATGATTAAAATTTTCTCTAGCCAATTCACAAGTGAAAATTTACTTTTGTTATTTATTTGTATGTACCTATATCTATATAGATTTGCTGTATTGGCATCATTCATTCTAAGGCGTGTTATGATCTTATCGCTTATCAGTAACTGCAGCAATTGACAGTAATTCTGATCTTAGTCTCTATTTTCGAATTATAAAAATAGTCTATTTTAAATAGGTTTAATCGAACAGTGGACTTATTAATGATCAGTTGCTCCATATTCAGTGCACTGGTGGTGTTCCTGATTGTATTATTCCATACAAAGGGATGAATGCAGACTACCTGCTTAAGTAGCCTTTGTCAAAAAATTACAATTTAATTTTTAATTTTTCGTATAAATGTACCAACAATCGGAATTAATGGTTATTCATACATATACAAGTCCTCAACTATCTCATAAATGTTGCAGTTACGATACACCCTTATTCTATTAAAAAATTTCAGAGTATAATCAGTTCATTGACATTTTTCATAGTATCAATTGATATGAAGAATCCAGTATTTTTATATTTTTGATGTTATTCATTGCACTCGTAACCATTAAAAATCAAAACAATGTGTTGACATATTTAGATGGATCCCAACCAATTTGTTACTATTTTGAAATTAAGAATCAAGAAAATTTCCTTATTAACATTTTAAATTACATAATTATGCTTTTTAAATGATTGAATCTAATTAACTCACGTAAAAGAGTTAAAAAGTTATTGATATCATTTTTAAGATGAAGACAAGATGGGTCATTAATACGATTGCCTATAGCCATACCTTACTATGTCATTATATTATAATTGGTTTTCTAAAGTGCAGTAACTTAACTTTAATGAATTTCTCATCCAGAAACGGATTTTTGCATTAACCACCAAAATGTACATTATAAACATTTCATAAATATGATTTTACTGTGATTAATCCATTTTTGTAGAACACTCCCACGTTTTGAAGGGGAACTTTCATCTTTTGATTAGTATCTACATTTTAATAACATATCCATTTATAACTAGCCTGATATCAACAAGAATGCATTGATTTTATTTTATTTTAAGAAAATATTTACATTAAATACTTTAACAACTTCTACTAAAGACTATCTTTCCATTAAATACATCTTGTTATCCATCAACTGCTAATATAATCGTGATAGAGGAATAAAGAATATATTTATAGTGTATAATCTCTAATCTGTGCTGATAGATATCCTTTGGCCTCGGAATAAAATAGCCGATTATTTGATAGACAACAAAGTGAAAGTTCAACTGTTTTATACTTTTATATTTATTTTTCATGCAATAGCGACGTGCTAAGAACTATTTAATTGTTAATGATTAATCGTGTTTATGATGTGCTAAGAAATTTTGTACACCTTTTTCTTCCTTCTCTTTTATATTGAGAACTAAGGCTAATCAGGTTTTTAAAATTACCGCGTTAACAGTTAATCTTTGTACCTTGCGACAGAAAAATTGTTGATATTATCTTTATCACTAATTTAACACAGCCACAATAAAAACAAAATCAAAATTATCATCATTATTATTACTTACCATCATGATTTTGTGTGATTTTGTGTAATTGTTGTGCATATTTTGAGGATTATAATTACAAGGATATCTGCTAATTATATGTGTTAATTAGATATAATAGTTATAATAATAAAAATAATTGCCAAATTATTTTATCTTCGAGATTATAATGTTTTTATGCATAAAGATTACCATCTTTTATCATATGTAAAAAGAAGTAAGATATATTCACACAGTATGTTGCAAAAAATCAAGGTTATCGAGTAAAAATGCAGAAAACTTTTTTACTTGCATAATAACTTGTTCTAGCTCGTTCTTCTCATTTGTGTTCCTCCAATTAGAGCGAATTGCCATTATTTTAACCCCTCAAGGGTTAAAATTAAAATAGCGGATACAAATTGTTTTAAAATAACTCTTTGTTATGTTGTAACGACCAAATTGGTTTAAAAAATTAAGCACAAATGAAGAAGGGTCACGGTCATAAATTAGCATGACCAAACGTATACTTAATGAAGTATGAACGTGTTAAATAATATCTTTTATTATAACTTTTATGTTCATTAAGTGCGGCTTTGCATTTAGTGCAAATAGTTGCAACGGGTTTATGGCACACTGTGCAACGCGTTGGTTTCTCTTGAGTTCCTACAAGGTGATCCATTCTATCATACCTAGAGTCAGCGTTTTCCAGATTAGAGTGTCTAGATCGTTTATTGTAGTTTCGCTAAGTGTTGGTTTTAAGCAGTGCCATAGCTACCCTTCTGCGAAAAGCTAAGTGATCTAGTTTTCCATTTCCGATTTTTTTATGTAAAATCCATGCGTTTTACACTGACAAATCTAACATGTGTGCAATCAATGAAAAGTACTACTTCTTTCCTCTAATTCCTATTCTATATAAACTCATGTTTTGATCGCTACGATCAACGCCACCCATGAATTTATTATAAACTTTGATATTTTGCGGTTGTTCGATATTGATCCTTTTTTTTCAGTCCGTGAAAAGCGAGAGACTGTATGCGTTGGTTGCACGCCTACAAAATTTGATACAACGTTTACCATGTTGTTGTCGTTCCAGGTTGTAATAACAATTGAACGTTGATTAGTTGATCGAAAATCCCAGCTTCCTATTTTAGTTTTCTTGAATATTTTGTTAGTAGGTAAAGGGATATTTAGCTCTTCTATTTTCACGTAGAGTAGCTGTTGCTTTGATTTCTCGTTTAGTCAGTTGTTGAATCAATGGAACGTTCGGAAAAAAGTTATAAAAAAAAAGTGATACGGTGCCCTTATTTTAGAACAAAGAACGTCAACATAGGACCTAGCCCCAAGTTTTTATGCTCAGCCAAATCCGATTTTGCTTCTTGATAGGGTTCAAACCAGACAATGTACCCATAATATGTCGCACCAATCCACAGTTTATAGCCGTATCTAACAGGTTTTCCCTTTATAAATTGCTTACCGGGATGTCTACCAAAATATGGAACCATTGCTTCATCAATGCTGTGTTCCACGTGAGGAGCGTTTTCTAAGCATTGTTTATTTTGTCCAATAAAGACCTAACGTTAGAAAACCGATCGTTTTTGTCGAGATTATCATTATCACAACAGTGAATATTGATCATAATGTGTTCAAAACGATCTCGACTAATTGCATTAGCAACAGCGTTGTTACGTGTATCTTCACAATTTTCCCACATGATTCTTCGACGACTAACTGTACAATATCCGCTCAATAATAACACTCCCAAAAAACATTTCATTTCTGCTATTGTGATGTCAGCCTTCGTATTGCGCTTTGAAGCACACATATTAGTAAAACAAACTAACATTTCTATAATTTCTTACTCAAAAAATTTAGAAAAGAGTTGCGATGGTAAACTTTCATTTGCGACCGTGAGAACAGGTTCCCATATTTTATTGAAATGTGGAGTGCTGAGATCAGACTTTTCCCATTTGTATGTAATTTTTTTTTGTTTAGATTTGACACACTGTGGTACAGGTAATTTATCACATTCATCCTATTCTTCATCA
Source organism: Vesta saturnalis (assembly GCA_036346205.1). Lineage (NCBI taxonomy): Eukaryota > Metazoa > Arthropoda > Insecta > Coleoptera > Lampyridae > Vesta > Vesta saturnalis. Next base: position 1,022,037 of record JARFJB010000091.1, on the reverse strand, counting down.
TCGTCCTTGTCGTCGTTATAGAAAACTTCGGCTTCGGCTAATAATTGTGAGGCTGGTAAATTATTTATGTCTAAATCTTTTCGTCTCCTGAATCCTCATCTGTGAGGTCATCATTCACGTTTATAGGAGGTAAAATTACAATCCCGGCTGCATTATTAATAGAAGTACTTGGAGTAGCATGAATGTCTTCTTCTAATTCGGCTAAGAGCTCGTTCAAGGTTAAACCGTTGCAAAAATTTAACAGTGAATAAATGTACCCGTGTACGCCTACAAGTTTAGCAAGGGTTAAAACAAAACCTTGATTTGAAATTTGTTTTTTAATATATATATATATATATATATATATATATATATATATATATATATATATATATATATATATAACCTCAATATCTATTTAACTTGCTGTATACGTTGCAACGCGCTCTGAATTGAAAAAACTAAAATTTTACTCACTTAACTAATCGGAGATCAACTGGAGTCGCCATTGTAAAGCGCCACTTTGTATACAATAATGTTTACACCACAAAATCACTCACAATTGATTTCAAAACACCACAAATTGATTGACTAACGTTTTTTTTCAAATAATGTAGCTTGCGCCACCTGTTACAAGTTCAAGTAAAAACAAAAAAAAATTGTAGAGACCTTCACACTGTTCGTTTAAACGAACAATAGGCATATCTGGGTTAAGACTAATAATGAAGAGTGGAAGTAACAAGTAAAATATGTTTCAGAGATATTTAACGAAAACTTAATAACACAGAAACAATTTTATTGAGTGCAGATTTATTTGACATTTAAGGTTAATAATTCACGGAAAACTAATCTCGTAATAGTTATACACAAAATATTAGCAAATGTAACTTAAAAAAAACGTTCTTGTCTCACGCCAATAGGAGTGTAGTAAGTGCTGTTAGATATTTAAGAAGAAAGGCGATGGGAAAGTAACCTTAACAGATTGACTGCCATGCCGTTCGTATAAGACCGTCAATTAAAAAGCCCATTGTACCACGGCAGTCGTATACGACCGCTGCGATATAATATTAAACGTCTAGTTTTATTCTGCCAGTGACCGCTGTAGCATATAGGCTTAGCATACCACTGCCAATTTTCACTTGCACAAGATTGGGTGGGCATGGGTGGGTCAAAACAAAATAAAACTTACTTTTCTATTTTTTATTATTTACAAAACTAAATAGGTAATTATTATAAGTTTTGTTCTGAACGATTAAGTTCAAAGGTAAATATGTAATTAAAAATTATTGTTAATTTTATTAAATACATAAATAAAAAGTTTATCTCGAGTAGGATTTGAACCTACGACCTGCACTCTAACAAAGTACCTACAGGTCGTAGGTTCAAATCCTAGGCGAGGTAAACTTTTTATTTGTGTATGTATTTAATAAAATTAATAATAATTTTAAATAGGTAATTATTTCGCATTAATAACATTTAAAACTAGTAAATCATTTTGGATGTAAACTAAAACACTAAACAAAAATGGAGCAGACCTTCACAAGAGCCACAGTAGGTAACAACTTTTTTTACCAGATTCTTTGTGATTTCTCTTTTCATTTTTTTAAATAACAACCTTTGCAGTATTTCCTTACTTTATCAAAATGGCTTTCCTTGTATTGTTCTTCTGGGTGTCCGCACCTCTTGTTGCTCTGGTTTATCTTCATAATTTAGAAGCGATTTTATTACTTGCTCTCGAAAATTCGTTATTTTCATATTTTTATCGGCCAACTGTTTGAATGTTATGTGAGAGTTCACAAGTGTAATGCCCCAGAGAAATTCAATGACAAGCTTCGTATACTATTTTATGGATTTGCTCAATGGTGAATTATAACTTGACATCTGGTCCGATTAGTTAACTGGCGATTTGGCTTCATTGTACTCAATTATGGCATGAGGTTTTTGTACGACACCAGTACGCCGTTGAACTTCAACCGTTTCATTGGTATGGCTGGTAGATGGAAGGAGCACGTCCCTTTTATCTTTCTACTTCATTATGCAAATACCTCTTTTATTGTCTAGCCCAGAAACTTCTCCTTTTCTAAATTTTTTATCAATTACTTCTTTGGGGTTTCCACGACGATTTGATCTTAGCGTTCCAATGTACCTAATGAGTTTGTTTGTCAAGCAAAATATTGCTCAACTCGAGGCTTGTATAGTAGTTATCAGCTACTATAATTCTTCCTGAAGTCAGCGGGTTGTCTGATAATTTCATTACATTTGTAGGGACAGATTCAGTACCTTCGTTTCTCTCTTTCCGGCGTAAATTCTTATGTTCCAAGTTTCACTCCATATTTGTGGTTTTTTTGGGGAATATATTGCTTCATAATTAGACAGTATTGAAAAGGAATAACAGACTCTTCGATGAAAAATGTACGACCTAGAGGCTAACCTGCTTGATAGCTGGCGATAAGTTTGTTTGCCAATGGTTTTATTTTGTGAGAAGTGCCACATTCTCAGAAGAAACTGGAACATGTTCCGCGACATTATTTTGGGCAGTCGAGTTTTTGCAAAAATTATCTGTGCTCCAGTATTTATCAATTGATGGTAACCTTACGACACCCATATAGCCCCAAAGACCAATAAACTTCAGTATTTGTTTCTTGTTGTTTGGAACCCAACGGTGTAGCTTTGATTCTTTGCTGATGTCATCCGTGTCGCACAGTAGTTGGGTAGCATACAAATTAATTTGATCTACAATTTCATCAATTATTTTGTCACCCAACAAAGCTCGAAAACTGCTATAAGGGGCGCAGCGTAAGTTGAATGAAGCCCACTTCAGCAAAGTAATCAAAAACTGTATGTTTCTTCCAAATTCAATTTCAACTTGAAAAAATGATCTAGTTCCCGGAGTACATCTTCGTTTGGTCCGTAAGGCTGTGATGATCGACTGGAGGTTAGATTGTCACAATTTTCTTTTTCAGTAAAATAAAAGCTAGTAAGAGACTTAGAACAGCATGACTGATTTTCACTATCTGCGAAACAAAAAACACTTTTTGCAAGCTAGCAAAAAAGACTATCAAATAAAGATTCCGTTTATTTTCCATAAAAAACAACAATTATTTTGGAAAGAGAAAAATGTGCATAAACGAAAAGTAACTTACCGGACTTATTGCATTTCAGAGCCATGGCAACCATTAGTTTAACGCAACTAGACATTTTATTCACTGATTTACAATTTTACAAAACAGTAACGAACACTACGACCATTAGACATACACTGAACTTGTCGCAAAGTATTATTTACATCATCGCGACAACGAGTTATAACACGAAAAACGACCGCTTGGCAACATCGGCATGACTATGTCGCCATGCCCGGGCGGGTGTACACGACCGCTGAGTTTTTTTTTTTTTAATTTGAGCTAATCTTTAAAACTAGCAAATTACAAGTAAATAATTTTTTTTTAGTTAACTGTTAAGTATACATTTTCGACTTGGCATCAAGTACTTTTTTGTGAGTTTTACGTGGCAGGCAACCTGTTAAACCAGCTAAAGTATCTATTCTGATGTGCCTTATTCGGGTTGTTTCGCCAAGTCCAGCAGGTTTTCATAAAATTGCTAATGTTCTGGATTAGTGAGGTAGGACAGCATGGAACGGAGGCTGTACGTTTTTAAAATCATTAAAGCTTTTACCATTTTTTAAGATGTTAGCCTCAGTCATGGTAGTAAGTCAGAATGTAAGCTTTTTGACATAATTTTTGCTGGATTCGCTTTTTCAATTCTTATAATAACAGCTGTGCTGATTTTCAACTTCAATTCAATTCAATTCAATTTCAAACTTCAACTGCAGCCTTTTTTATCATAAAATCCACTTTGTTTTCATTTCAATCAAAATTTTTTTTTAATAATTGTGGACCTGAATAGGCTAAATTTGGCCTTTCGTGCTAAATCACTCAGGAGGATGGATAGAGGGACATGGAATTGCCAAGAGATGCCTATGAACAGCTACATTAAATTTTTTCATATCATAAGTGAAAGGAAAACAGGAACTAGGGAGATCATTCTAGAGTAGTTAAGAAGCCATATAGAAGAATGTGGATTGCGGCCCGTTTGGTATGAGAAGTTGAGATTTGTACTGTATACTGGTGATGAGTATTCCCAGCAAAGGTACCCCGAGATGTTATCAAAGAATGTAATTCAGCAGAGCAAAAGCCATTGTAATACCGATAATGCAAAGAAAGAACTATGCTCAAGGGACTGTGTCAGAAGTTAAGGATGGGCCATTATAAGCCCAATCGCTCTCTTTTGAGTACGATCCACGATATCTGGAGCGTATTGGGGAGCACCAACCCAGAGGTGAGAATTATATTCTAGATGAGGTCTAATTTGGGTCTTATACAGCAGAAAGAGTTGTCGGGAGGTAAAGTACTTCTAAGATCTGTACAAAAGGCCATGATAAATTTGAAGATACAGTCATTCCCAACAGAGTAATAGAGTGTGAAAACCTAAGATCTGACCTATTCGTACTTACAACAGAAAATGATCGATCTTTTTGGCGGACACAGGCAACACTGAGTTGTTTTAGCATAAAATTTAACTTGATTATTGCTTCACCATTCGAGGTAACATTGAATGTCTTTGTTGATTGAATTTGCCATTTCAGCTTTAATGTCTTTAGACTTAGAAGGTAGATTACCATTATGAGTAGACTGAGACAATAAAGAGTGCTGCCGTCAGCAAAGCAATGGATCGGATTAGTATAGTAGTAGTAAATAAGGTCATTTATGTATAGCAGGAAAAGTGTAGGCGCTATAACTGATCCCTATGGCACGCCCGCGTTAACACTAACTTCTTTTGAAAGGCAGCCATCAACTACGACACGTATTCGACTTTTATCAAGGAAACTAGAAACTCAGTTGATGAATGTTTCATTTAACCCCTAAGGAGGTGAGTTTGGCAAGTAACCACTTATGCCAAACTTGGTCAAATACCTTTGAGACATCTAAGGCGACTACAATTGTTTCACCGGATTGTTCTAATGTATTATCCCAAACTTCGGTCACATATGAAAGAAGAACACCTGTTGAATGACTCTGCCTAAACCCATATTGGTGGTCACTAAGGAGTTTGTTAGTTTCAAGGAACGAGAGCAGTTGATGATTGATGGATTTTAGACAAAATGGAAGTGATGGCAATGGGTCTGTAGTTCGAGGGATCGGTCTTATCGCTTTTTTGGGAATAGGTTGAACATTTGCTAATTTCCGTGATGATGAAATTCCCCAGAAGACATAGAGATCGAATAGAGCTTAGATAGGACTGGTACTAGCTGGGTATCGCCAGGACCAGTCGCCTAATTGAGATCAAGCCTATTGATAATCGATTCTAGGACCTTGTACCGAAAATGAATCGGCTTCATAGCGTATGAAGAAGACTTGACTAGGAACACATCTTTTCCAGAATCATTGAGACACGAGTTTGATGCAAATGGTGGGTTGTACCTTGATGATTCTATAACAGCAACAAAGGGTTTCATTGCTCTTTTGCGCTTCTCGATCAATTCAATATCACGATCGCATGGCATGAAGCTAAGGCCGCTAACTAAACATTTCTGTTCTATGAATACTAGGACAAACAAAATAATGTTGTTTTTATCTTGACCTACGCAGTTGTCGCTCCATATGACCAAGTTTTTGTTGTGAGTGACATAGAACATGCAAGAAGCAATTTCGTTTGCACGTTTTCCTGAGAAACCTTCGTGTCACAAATACATGAAGGCATTATTTGTATCCCCAATGTGTACGCCAAAATTATAGCAGGAAAGTTGAGTCAAATAGAACATATCACTGTGAACAAGAGTTGGAATGAACAAAACTTGTTCTATATCCACAGATAAACAGCATATGATGCTGCTTGGCTGTTAGGAGATAATGGTACCTTTTTCAAACCCTCTATAACTTTCTCAGCCTCCCGCTGGTGTACCTCTATGTGAACCTTTTCAGTCCTACTTGTTTCGATATTTGCTTTGATTTCGCAATTCAGCTTGTGTATGTATGTTCAAACCTGGGCTTAAATATTCTTTATTTGATTTTGTACGTGGGTAGTGACTAACGTCCCGTGAAATAGAATTAATGTGATCCACAAGTTGATAGTCCTCTTCAGAAAACTTGGCCAACTTATGACAGGTTCTTCTATCAGAAAAACAAGTCTCGCCCTGTTTTTTCTTATTAATAACCCCATCTACTTTTTTTCTTGAAACACCAACGGTACTAATAAAGGTTTTCTTGCAAACTGTAACAAACCGTCCTTCTTCATTCGTAAGAGTATAGTAAACCGATGTTTGTCGCCTACTTTCCTCGGGAACTTCATAGTTGCCATGTCTGCGTCTTCTAATCCTCGAAAGGCGAATGAGCCCTATTAGATATGTTCCCTGCCTTTTTGCATAAAACTGTTGGAACAGAATCTTTCGCCTCGTGTAACACACGTTCTCGCAACTAACTTTGCATTTACTGGGAACAGAATTTTATAGTTAGGGACGAATATTAATAATTACGGTATTAGCACTCATAATATACTAATTTAAGGTTATATTCACAAATCTGTTGCATTGGCACTGCTTTATCTGTATGCGTTCTTGTTGTATATACCTCTCCTGCTTCCCATGTTTGTCTTTGTTCAGTTCCAGACCTTTAACTGCCTTTATGTCTTCGTTTATTTATGTTACTTTCATTCATTTTTATAGAACTACACAAATACAACGTAAATATTATACACCGTACGTGGCACTTACCACATTTGTAAAACAATTGATTGAGTACATACCAACAACTACATCTTTCAAATGCTAAGGAAAGTTTTGTGTTTATCGTGACACATATTGCCTTTGCTAGAACATATAGCATGGCACATATCACCTTTCTATAGCAATAACCCTAATTTGCAAAAAATGGCACTTACTTCCACAAAATTAGAATGTGTACCCGCTTAGTTTCGCCGTAAAATCGATTTATAAGTAAAAAAGGGCAACGTATAAATTTAGGACATTTTTCTGTAAACAAATTATTTTGTTAAGAATTCAGCTTTTGTTAATCTCAAACTTTTGAAAAACCAACAAAAATCTCAATAGGTAATCTTGTAATTAAAAATTATTAATAATTTTTTTAAATACATAAATAAAAAGTATACCTCGAGCAGGATTTGAACCTACGACCTGTACTTTGCTAGAGTACCGCGCTAACCAACTGCGCTATCGAGATTCAAGCCCCAATCGTAAACTTTGTGCCACCCCATACATTTTCCCAAATTCAATTACTTAAACAATCTTAAAATAAATCGAAAAAAAGCAAAATCTCATAAAAACAGTAAACTAAATCTGGTAGATCAGAATATGCGGAATGAGCTAAATTGTATATTGGTGGAAAGATTGATCTTATTCTACAATGTTCATACTTAACAAAACGCAAAATCGATAGTGTCATGTGGTGTCACTACGTTCGGTATTTTTCAGTCTTGGGCGAGAAGTTAAAAATCTTGAATCATCGTAGCATGATATGTGCCCACTCGGTAAATTACTAATTCATTTTCAAACACAAAATTCGTGTTATTAACTTTAAATTTCAAAAAGTACGTTCAGATTAATTTAAATAAGCTCACTAGATTTATTTCTCGCTGCCTTTTCCTGTTTCCTTACAATTGAGAGTATATTTCCAATCTTTTACTAGAAAATTTTTTGACGTCCCAAATCCTCATAAAAAAAATATACGTTCAGTTTTAAGGTCCATGGCGTGAAAAGTAATTTTTTGTATTAACTGTATATCTTAATAACTCGTCTTAATCAATGTATCTCGAGCAATCTCAGGTTCAAATATGAAAAAAATTAATTTAAAGCGTAACCTCTTATGAATGAGCGTTTTTTTACAATGCTAAGCAAAAAAAGAAAGAATATGAGCTATAAATCTTGAAAATTAACATTTAGGATAACTCTTGCTTCGCAGTAAAAGTAGTCACTTTAATACAGAAAATGATTGTGATAAACTTAATACATATATTAAAAAAAAAACAATTCGTCGCGTGATAAGATAAACCACAATATGATTTTCTAGAACTAATATCTGACCTCTTAGATACGTATTCTAAATAAGAACAATGTAAATAAATGTCAGTGGATGAATAAGAAACCCCGTTAGAAGTATTATTACATGCACTTTCAAGTGATGTATCGTCTAGTGCACCTAACCTAACTGTTTCAGTAGATAGGTAATTAAAAAAATAGTTAAAAACATTTGGTTTTTAATAATAATAAATAAACTTGTTTTGTAACACATCTAAGATCGTATGTTGAACCCAACTTAGTAACAACCTCTGTAACAACTTCGCGAAATTTAATCACCTATGGAAATTACAGAAAAGCAACGCGTCTAGAATAATTGTACAAATTTTAATAGTTTTAATCCCTGCGGTTCAAAAATAGCGTATATACTGTATCATTAAATTAAAGTACCTTTTAAGTTACTTTCAGGGTTAACAGTTGCTTTTTGGTGTGCAATATACTATTGAATCTCCCCAGAATTAAAAGCGACAGTAGGCAAACGTTAAAATTGTTATTTTTGTTATTGTCAGAACTGAAAAGGTTTTGACTATGAAGTCCGTTTTTAGACCTACAATAAAAATTACATTTAAAGTAATCTAAGGACGCTTAAATCTTACGCTCAGCTTCCGGAATATATAAATTGTCTTGTTCCTGTGGAAAAGTATACATTGAAACCACAACACGTAGGTTTGATACAAAATGTAAAGAACATGTAGGCTGAATCACGCACAAAAATCTGCAGTAGCTGAACGCGCTTTAAAAAATTATGTCATCGAATTCTGTTTGAAAATATTAAAATTAATCTCATTATTACGTTCGTTTATAGCGGGAAGCTATTGACGTATGTAAATATACAAATGATAATAAGAAAATCTCGTATGAAATAGGTATTGGTATCTTACAATTAAAGACGACACCTTAATTTTAACTTTTGGTATGTTTCAGTGCTTTGCTGTTTCCTAGACCTCGAAGTGAATGCTTTATTAATTAAATATGTTCAGTGATTGCTCCGTCGCCATGATTTAACATATGTAGTTAAAATTAAACTAAATGTGTACATTCTGTTTTCAATGTATTCTAAGTTATTGTAATTTATGTAGTAAAGAAAAATTCTTTGTTAATATTTTTCTCTAGATCTGTAATGGGTATGTCTCAAGTTTTTAGTTGTGAATATTTTAAAGACTTTTAAATGAAGTCCTGCACAACGTTACACCGATATTAAGTGATTAAATGATGTTAAATTGGTTTTTTAATTGTTGCATTTTTCACTGTTAACATTCGTTGGTAGAGGGTGTTTTGAAATGTACTTTTTCAGAACGCTCTAATGATATTTAATCTAGGCTTTCAAATACACGTGCCTACTTATTAATAGCGGTCTTATTCTTTATGTTCTCGTATTTTATAAATTTATTTGGCCCTTTAAATAATATCAAACGTTTCATTCTTTACTGACCACGATAGCTGCAGTCACCATCGAAAAGTATGAAATTTGTATAAGTTATATTGAAATACACGAATTTTAAATCCAAAAATAAGTATTTATAATTATGAACTTACATCGTGAAATACTTATCTTTTTTGGGTTTTTTAAATAGTGTATTTTTATATTATACAATCTAAACGTTTCTATAACACTTACAGTTATCTGCGTCAGTAGTAATATCTATTAAAATTGTTAAAGATGTTGAAACAATTTAAAAGAAGATAACTGTGTTATCGAAATGTTTAGATTGCATAATATAAAAATACACCATTTAAAAAACCCAAAAAAGATAAGTATTTTATTATGCGTAATAATGGTGAAAGTTTACATTTTCATATTTCGTGTGTTGTTTTACTTGTCCAAAACCCCTAAAAACGTATAGTGCTTATCTAACGATGTTGTCAGTAAATTTCTTTGATTATATATACACGTGCATAGTGCATTGTATTGAAAATATATGTTCCAAAAAAGAGAGAATGAATGTACCAAAAGCTAATCTACGGTTTTAGTAAACATACACTAACGCCATTACTTTTACTTTTCCTTTTTAATATTCTCAACTTAATTTAGTACACACTTACGTTTATCTTATTTCTTTTCACTGAATAATTAGTGTCCAGAGTTTATCTTTCTTGCACAGTTTGGAACACGGGATGTACTCTTAGACAAAACTTAAACATAAAGTTCAAACACTTCGATTACACAATAATACAAGTTCGAACGCGGCAATATAACCGAGCAGGGGAAAATCTTACTATTGACTGTGTATCAACCGCAACGTTTTTCTTGATCGACAGCGGCCCACATAAATCCACAAATTAAGCATTTTTCTTTTACAGATAAAATTAACCTTAGTTAAAATAGTATATTAAAGTAAAGTGGATAAAAGGTCTTTAGACACGCGCGAATAAGTGAAATTTGGTTTCCGAAGCTGTATGATTGGAAGTTGGTTAATGAATACACAAAACAAAAGAAGATGTAGATGTAGGTAAACAAAATTTCTAGGTTATGTTTAACCACTGATAAGTATAAAAGCATGGGGCTCTTTTTGGTAACGTTCCTTTGAGGAGCATGGAGAGCAGCAAGATTATTTTATATTTTTTAGTGTATTAAAAGCGTGTTTCTTGGGTTTTAAACTGTAATTTATATTTTTTTTTCGTTGATAAGTAGATTTGCAGCGTTGCCAGTTTGGGTAGAAGAGACAAAATTTGTTTTTTTAAGGCAACAACGCATTTTTTTGTGATAAATCGATTCCTTTTTTTAATTTTAAACAAAGAATGAAAATGTTTTTCAATTGTTTACAACGTTGCCAGTTTGGGCAGTAGCTAGAGACAAAAGTTTATATTTTATAAAAGCCAATATCGCGTTTTTTGTGGTAAATCAATTCCACTTTTCTTCTGTTTTAAAAATGGGTGGAAGAATACCAAAAAAATAGTAAAGAATCTTGGTCCCGGTCCCGGCCCAGAAATGTATTTAAAAGGATATATTACTGCCATTTTAAGACGACTACACGTAAAGTTACAAAAGGAGTTCGGAATAAGCGATCTAAAAATATCGATTGCCCTGCAAAATTATTTATAACAATCCACCGATTTATTAAGAGCAATAAAACATCAGCTATAGATCAAGAATATCCTTGTATCGTTGAATTTCGTAATAAACACAACTATAGGCTGGACGTTGTTGAAGCGCTTCGAGAAATACCTGTAGGACCTGACGTAAAAGCAAGAATAATTGAATTATTCGAAAGGGGCCATTCAGTCTCGTCTGCTTACCATACTTATTGTTGTATGAAAATGGAAGAGTTAGGAGATAGTTATGAAAATTTTGTTTTTGATAGACATTATTTTCCTAAAAAAATGATGTGTCTACACTATGGAAATTAAATTTTAAAAAACACTATGGCCATTATACAGGTCCCAATATGTTACTTAATGAGGAGTTGCTAAAATTTCATGAAAAAAATAGTTCAGTTCGTTTTAAAATATCGGAGAAAAATGGAGAATATGCGATTGCACTTTGTACGCCAATAATGCAAAGAACACTTGCCAATAGGCTGTATTATCAGTAGTAGCCAAAAATCAGATGTTTTTGAATTGGGTGTTGAAGGCCTTTTTGAAATCCTTAAAATTAAAATAAATCCTAAAGTCATTCTTACCGATGATGATTTAGCGGAAAGAAACGTATTACGTAAATATTGGCAATCCTCAAATTTGTTATTATGTGCATTCCATGTCCTAAAAGCATGTTGGCGTTGGCTAATAATGGCAAAAAATTCTATACCAAAAGAAAAAACACAGAAATACTATGTCATGTTTAAAAATATTTTATATTCTAAAACTAGTAGCGACCTCGAATATTCAAAGCAACACTTTTTTGACAACTGTGATCATGAAAACTTTAAAAAATATGTTGAGATCATGCTGACAAGAATTCAGGAGTGCGCAGTTTTCGATCGGCAAGATCTTCCATTAAGAGGTATGGATACAAATAACTATACAGAAGCT
>JARFJB010000091.1:995000-1002500 GCA_036346205.1 Vesta saturnalis | reverse complement strand
ATATATACCTGTAACAGGATCATGGACAATTTTCTCCTTTCGTTTTGAAGATTATTGATTGAACTTGGGATATCCTATATACATAATAACCGTCACTTTTCATAGGCGATTTTTTTTCATTTCCGGTTTCGCCGGAAGAACAACTTTCGATTTTAAATGGAACACCTTATATTATTGCATTTTTGAATTCTGCATGATTTTCTGAATCCAAAGATGCCAAAAGGACATTTCAAACGTCAATATTTTTATAATGTAATTTTTAGTTTTCCATTTTTGACGGGTTCGATTTATTCTCAATGACCCTTGTAATGGTAGAAAAATCGAAATCCCGTCAAGCATACTAAATTGCGTTATTTATGAACAAATAATGTTCATCAAAATGGTTTTTGGGGCAAAACTCATTTTTTTTTTTCAAATGGAACCATGTTAGTACCGTGGTACCATTTATTAGTACTATTACTAAGGAACTTATTCATATGTCTTATTAAAATGTGCGATAAATACAAACTAAAATTACAGCTAAAAGAAAATAAGAAAATACAATTTATTTATAATTATCTTGTGATGCATAATGTGGCTTTGGAATACAAAAAATGAACGCAAAACATTACAACAGTTAATTAAAAATTATTATTAATTTTATTAAATACATAAATAAAAAGTTTACCTCGAGTAGGATTCGAACCAACGACCTGTACTTTGCTAGAGTACAGGTTTGAACTTATTCGTTCATAACAAAAACTTATAATAATTACAACAGTTGTTCAAAATGCTGCCCATTAACGTCAATGCACTTCTGAACTCATATAGCCGTTTCTCGAAGAACATTCGCCAATTACTGGGCCGTTATGCTATTAATTGCGCGTCGTACACGTAACTCCAGGTCTTCACGGGTTGTAACGGCGGTTGCGTAGACAATATTTTTTAAATGACCTCAAATAAAGAAATCAAGGGGTTTTAAATCAGGTGACCTTGGCGGCCACCCCACAGGACCATTAATTATGTTTTCTCCGAATCTCTGTTGAACGTAATCAATTACTATCGTTGAATTATGGGGAGGAGCGCCATCTTGTTGGAAATACATTCCCTGTCTTAAATACAAAGGTAACTCATCTAAAATGTCCTCAATCTCATTTTGCAGGAATCTAAAACATCTGGCACCAGTCAGGGGTCCTACCAATATTATTGGACCAATGATTACTACCGATTATTCCAAGCCAAACATTGAAACCGAACCGCACTTGAAAGTTACCCTCCCGTATAAATTTTGATATTCTTGTGACCAATACCTTTGTATTTTGTCGGTTAAATAATCCCAAATTTGTAAACCTAGACTCGCCCGAAAATAAAATCATTGTTTGGCTGCACGTTATTCCGCAAAATCCAATTGCAATATTCTATTTTACGTTCGTAATCATTTTCGTACAAGTGCTGGTGCAATTGGTATTTAAAAGATGTATAGTGGTTTTTGTGCAAAATTCGACTTACCATTTGGTGACTGATTTCCAATTCAAACCCAATTTGCCTTAAAGAAACAGTCTTATCAACTTCTACTCGAGCTAAAGCATGAATTTCCGTTCCTTCGTCAACAATGAAATTTTCTTCGGGATCATTGTTCGGCTCTCTTCGAAATTGATTTTCAAGACGTTTAAAATAATTTCTCGTTGGACATGGTCTATTAGGATATCGTTCGCCATAAAGATCTTTAGCTGCTACGGCATTTTTTCTGCATTACCCATAAATAATTAACATGTCCACTTTTTCATCTCGTGTATAAATTGGCGGCATTTTGAACACAATTAACAAGAATTTTAAATAATATTTAAAGATACAATAAAAACACCGATAAACCAACAAATGTTTGACAAGCGAAATTTTCATTGGTTTCAAAGCCACCTTAGTTACTTCTTATCTTCTCTACAGAGAGTTGTAATATTTAATTATAAATAAATTGTATTTTCTTATTTTATTTAGCTGTAATTTTGTTTGTATTTATCGCACATTGTAATAAGACATATGAATAAGTTCCTTAGTAATAGTACTAATAAATGGTACCATGGTACCAATATGGTTTCATTTGAATAAAATGAGATTTGCCCCAAAAACCATTTTGATGCACATTATTTGCTCATAAATCACGTAATTTAGTATTTTTGACGGGATTTTTCTACCATTACACGGGTCATTTAGAATAAATCGGAACCGTCATGTCACACTTAAATGGAAAACTAAACATATTATAAAAAATATTGACGTTTGAAATGTCACTTATTTGGCATCGTTGGATTCAGAAAATCATGCAGAATTCAAAAATGCAATAATATACACGGCGTTCCATTTAAAAATCGAAAGTTAGTGTCACTTATTATGTATATAGGATATGGCACACTTAAATGGAAAACTAAAAATTATAAAAAATATTGACGTTTGAAATGTCACTTATTTGGCATCGTTGGATTCAGAAAATCATGAAGAATTCAAAAATGCAATAATATACACGGTGTTCATTTAAAAATCGAAAGTTAGTGTCACTTCGAAACCGGAAATGAAACAAAATCGCTTCTTATGTCAAAAGTGCCGCTTATTATGTATATAGGATATCCCAAGTTTCAATCAATTACCTTCACAATATATATATATATATATATATATATATATATATATATATATATATATATATATATATATATATACAATTGTGCATTTTCTACTACGCCCTGTAGCTCTTTTATTTGAAGTCTGACAACATTTTGGTTTGTACATTATTATGACACTTTTAAAAGACAATTTAAAAAAAAGTACCAAAATTTATCTACAGTCATTTGTTTTTGAAATACATACACTAACTATTGTTTTTCATATGGACGCCATCTTGGAATTTTACATTATCGAATAGTATTTTTATCACCTTTTCAGCGATGTATCACATGATACGAGAATTTACTTCCAACTATCAAAAATTTAAACCCTTGCTAATTTATCTGTTTTTACTTACAAAGTTTAATACATTTCTAACTTTTGTTTTTGGACGCTTTTTGGATTTTTACATTATCGAATAGTGGATTTTAACACCTCTTCTACAATGTGTTACATGATATGAAAATGTAGAAAATGTGTGGAGTGTAGAGGGGACATATCGAGCATGTTTTATGATAGTTACTATTATCGGTTTTGTTTTTACTTTAGTTATTAGAAATACAATAATTAGGAATCTAATTGTATAAATTTTTCATTTATTAATCCATGCCTTCTCAAGGCCTACTATTTCAATTTTATATTTTTTAAATTTTTGATAGTTGGAAGTAAATTCTCGTATCATGTGATACATCGCTGAAAAGGTGATAAAAAATACTATTCGATAATGTAAAAATCCAAGATGGCGTCCATATGAAAAACAATAGTTAGTGTATGTATTTCAAAAACAAATGACTGTAGATAAATTTTGGTACTTTTTTAAAATTGTCTTTTAAAAGTGTCATAATAATGTACAAATCAAAATGTTGTCAGACTTCAAATAAAAGAGCTACAGGGGGTAGTAGAAAATGCACAATTTTTGTTTTCTTCAATTATTTAAAAAAAAAAGTTACTTCAAATCTGACTTTACCATGAATAGCCATAAAATTCTCTAAAACTTTCCCCATTTAACCGACATTCTATCTTCAATATTAACGAATAAGCAATACATGCATGCTGAATCTCGGACACACACACACACACACACACAAAATATATATATATATATATATATATATATATATATATATATATATATATATATATATATATATATATAATTAAAATTTTTAAAAAGTTATCCAATTACAAAATACGTCAAGGTTCTATATCACGTGTGATACAAATGTTCAAAAATAGATACATACAGTAAATTTACGGTATAAGAAGTTAAGGTAAAAACTAGTACACCAATGTAACTACTGGACATTGAGAACGAAATACGTAAAAACCCACTTTTACTGCAAAACTATTAGGGGTGAAATAAAAAATGAACTTATTAAAAATAAACTAGAGATGTATATCTGAAATTAAAATAAGTTGAAAGTGTTAGAGAACGTTGTCCTTAATGTGGGAGTTACAATTATCTTCAGATTTCTCCAATAAGTAATTGTAGCGATTTCTTGTCTGCGTTGTTAGAGTAAAGCAAAGAAACGGTTTATGTGCTTGATTCTTTGCGAAACCAGTTTTTTTACAGGATTTTGAACTTCAAGGTTTTTCTTAAACTGGCGTAGGAGATTTAGTGGTATATGCAACAAATGACTGAATCTCGACTAGAATTGTGTGGATAATTTGAGCACATATTTTCGATGGTTCAGGAGAGAAGAAGAATAGACAGTAAAGACAGGAAAGTAAAATGGAAAAATATAAAATGAGGCGTAGGTTCTAATGCCCCTACTCTTATCACAGGGATTGGTATATTACGCGCATATGTTCAAAAATTAGAAACTAAAAATGGATCCAAGTTCCATCTGGGCCCGTCCAGTGATGGTTCCATCACAATATTTTAGAAAAATACAGTAGCCACAAAAATAACGTAAAGTATATGTTATCTTTAAACTTTAAACTTATAATGTCGCTTAGAATAATCGTAAGTAAAAGGAAACTTGAATGCTGACTTAAACTAAAACATTAAAATGTCAGTAATGCTCCACCTTGTTGGGAAAGCAATACATTAATATTTTCTTCGTCCAATTGTGGAAAAACCACTCAGTGAGCATGTCAAAATAAGTTAGAACAGTGTTCTCACCAAAGAAAAATGATGAAAATTCGATATGTTACAAAGCACATTCACTTTAGCGAAGTTTAGTCAACTTCCAAAATGGTACGTGGGTTCTCCTATATACATATTCTCACATTGTGCCAGTTTTTAACTTACTGCACTAATTGCAGTATGTAGTGGCTAAACATCAGACCAGTACGCTGAATCTTAGATGCGATGAATTTAGGGGTATTTAACTACTAATTAGCTCTACCAGCAGACTTCGTTGAGCTACGTACAAACGTCTCCCTCATGTATTCCGCAGTTTCAACTTTGAAAATGTAGTTCACTTGTGTGACCTTTCCTTTAATCACATAATCACATATGCAGATATGGTCTACAAACTCACAGCACGCTGAACTGTTACCAAACTATGCTACGGTATTCCAAAACGCACCAACTACGTTCTCTGGGCTCGCTATAAGTTTTTTAATAAACTTTTACTAAGGTTCACGCAATTTGAAATGTAAACATTTGCATAATATCCCACAATAGCACAAATAAAAACGTCGAATAAATTTTAGTTTTTTTGTTTTGGGTTTCGCGCCGTTCAGGTGCTCTCTATTCTTAGCGTCAATAACTACATAGCCCGCAAAATTATAAAATACTTGTGTCGTTGTTTCAAATGTCATCGGTTTCATTAAAGTGATCATTTAAAGCGGAATTATACTAATTTAAGTAGGTACGTTATGTAAATAAGATACAACTTTTCAATTCCCAGAAAACTTTTGTGCAGCGGTCACAAAACTGTTGGAAATACGAAATACCACCTTCTTCAGTAAAAAGTGGCAAGTTTTCTGTTAAGCCGACTCAAAAGCTGGAAAAACACATTTTTGATGAAATAATAACCTGTGCGTACCATTAAAAAAAAACTTAAGTTTGTCATAACTTAAAATTTTCAAGTGCAATAAATAAAAAAATAATTCTTAATGCACTATTGAGACTTTCTGCATCTGTGTGCCAAATCTGATACTGCAACGAATACAATAGTATATTACATAACGAGCGACGAAAGTGATAGATACCGCGAGTGCAGGATAGACACTTTCGTGCGAGCTTAATATATACTATATTTCCTACAACCATGAAAAAAGAGTCTCCTTAATGTTTTATTTATCATAAATTAAGCAATTACTTAATCTAATATTTCAAGTTTTTATTAAGAAATCATAATCATGCCCTAACAAATAGTGTAGTTCGTAATGATTATGAATTTAAAGACGATTACCTGATTATTTAAAATTGTCACATCATAAAAGTTAAATAATTCGAAGTCACTATGGTACTGCCATCAGGCTTGCTCATATTATTTATGTGAATAGCAGTAAGCGTGGCAACTTTGATCGCGACTCACCGTCAGGCCGATGCAATCCGGTAGTTACTACGGTAACAAAAAAAGCAATTGAAAACACATTGTTTTTACTTTCGTATTACTAAAGAAAGTGAAACGCACTGTATAAAGTCTGTACGGTTAATTGTGCGATATGATTCACTTTCATACGTGGTCGTGGGAAAAATTATATACTGATATGGTAGTGTTGTTTATTTTTACAAACTTTGTTAATTTGAAATTTGAAACAAAGGTAATTAAAAAATATTGAACTTTGGGAAATGGCACTCATTAATTTCAAAGAACATCGTTTTATTATTTTAAACAGTAATGGGTGGAAAAGACAGTTCAAGGGTCAAATTTAAATTGGGACCCAATGGCGTTCGTGAATAAATTATTTACCAAATCAATATTCAAATACTTTATTTATTAAGGATAAAAATAACAAAAAACCGCCCTTTGCAAAGCCATCAATTTTAATATCCTTTACATCTCAAAACTAGATTCTCCGGATAAATATTATAAATTAAAGTAAAAATAATACAAAATTTGCAAAACCTCTATGGGTTTTTTAACCCCCAATATCTCGAAAACTAGACATCAGCAGTTTTTATAAGTCCAATTAAATTATATACAATATATAATTTAAGGTTTGTTTTCTTGTTTATAAAAAGCAAGTATCTTCCACTTTACTATAATTAAATCTCAAGTAAAAAAAAAACCGGAATTGGTTTTTAAAACCAAAAAAAAAACAGTTAATTCCAACAAAGAAAAGAAAAAATAAAAAAATTTTTTTCGTTTAAAATTATTTAATTAAAAAATTTTTTAAATTTTTTTTTTAAAATTTATTAAATTTAAATAAAAAAAATTATATAAAAATATATAAAAAAAATTTTTTTTTTTAAAATTTAAAAAAAAAATTTTTAAAAAAAAAAAAATTAATTTTTAAATAAAATTTTTTAAAAAAAAAATATTTATATATATTTAAAATATATTTATATAAAAAAAATAAATTTTTATTTAAAAAAATTTTTTAAAAAAAAAAAATAAAAAATTTTTTTAAATTTTAATAAAAATTTTTTAAAATATTTAAAATTTTTAAAATTTTTTTTTTTTTTTTTAAATTTAAAATTTTTTTTTTTTTTTAAAAATTTTTTTAAAAAAAAATTATTTTTTTTATATAAATTTTTATTTTTTTTAAAAATTTAAATATTAAATTAAAAAAAAAAAATAAATAAAAAATAAATATAAATTTTTTAAATATTTTAAAAAATTTATATAAATTTTTTTAAAAAAATTTAAAATTTATTTTTAAATATTAAAATTAAATAAATTTTTTTAAATTTATTTTTTTTAAAAATTAATTTATTAAAATTTTTTTATTTAAAATTTTTTA